>JARFYF010000017.1:14245751-14257292 GCA_030265395.1 Rhina ancylostomus | reverse complement strand
CCGCCAGCTGAAAAATTTGTAATTGATTTCAATAGTTTTCCATGTCTCTGAAACTCAGAGACATTTAAAAGCTACTAAAATTTGTGTAAGTAATTTGAAAAATGTTCATTTTAATGCAGAAACTACTAAAAGAACAAATTACTTATAAAGAAATAAAAATATTAATCTAATGTAAAATAAGTTTAAGAAAAATGATAACTTCTCTTTTTTCTCTTAATTCTTTGCAGCAAGAATTCCCATTGAATTCCCCAACGAAATGCAGAGAAATCCTAACAGCAATCCATTCAGTTGTTGCAGAGGCATGAAGTGACAATTTGATTTTCCAAACATGTCATTAGGTCACAGGGTTTCACATTTTACACTGCAAGTGAAGAACTCCAATGGCTAAATCCTTGTAATTCCAATATGGCCCGTTGTTTCAGGTCAATGAACTTCCATTAAAACTGGGAAGAGTCTGATGTATAGAATTCTGATGAAACCCATTGACCTGATATGGTCGCTCTGGAAATCAAAAAGAAAAACTGCAGATGTTGGAAATCTGAAACAAAATCAGAAAATGATGGAAAAACTCAACAGGTCAGGCAGCATCTGTGGATAGAAAAACAGTCAACTTGTTGGTTTGCATTGTTTTGCCAGAACTGTGAAGGAAAGATTTGCAAGTTAGTTTTCAGTTAGGGAGAAGGGAGGGATGTGTAGAACAAAGGGAATGCCAGTGGTAGGACAAGTCAAAATGTCTTAATAGTGGCAGTCACCAGCACATTAAGGTTTTTGGTCTGTGTAATGAGTTGTAAAGTGATGGGATATGCCCAGCAGGCTAGACTTATGCAAGTAGGATAACAAAGGAAACAGAGCTAACATGATATAAAAACAGAAAATACAACATTCTGGAAAAAAAAACTAAGCAGCAACTTTGGAAAGAGAAACAGTTAAGTTTCAGGTGGGAGATGCTTCTTCATATCTGAGAAAGAGAGAAATAAGTTAGTCTAATAAGTTAAGTAGCAGCAAAATGTGAATGGAATAAAGGGAATTTCTCTGATAGAGTAAAGTCATGTGGCGGATTGGATCAGATCAAACTACTATGGCTGGGTAATTTGTTGCTGATGTGGTTCTGCCATATTGAGACCTACCCAGCAGTCCAGACTACATGGAGAAGAAAATTTAAAAAAAAGGACATCAGGCATTTTCTTGATTCTTGTAGAGGCAGGAGGAAAAAATATGTAATCTAAAGTTAGAGAATTTGATACTGAGTGTGAAAGGGTACAACCTGTCCACACTGGATTTCTCTCCACATTTGCTCCTGAACCTGCTGAATATTTGCAGCATTATTGCTTTTATTTCAGATTTCTGTCATTTTGCTTTTGTTATATGACATCAAGTATCTGCACATTTAACATTATGGATACTTGATATGAGTAATACCATTAACACCTGCTGATTCATTAAAATTAGGTCAAAATGACCCCTTCTTCATGCTGTCAGTGACCTAATATTCATTTCTGTGTAATGCTGTCACTAAAAATGGGTTATCCGGTGGCATCCTTAGACTTTACAAGTAAAAAGAAACGAATGCAGGAATTGCATTTATATAGCACCTTTCCCAAGCTTTTATCGTCAGTAAGGTACATTGAAAGTGTAGATACTGCTGTAACATAGAAACTATAACAACATTTTTGCATCCAGAGAGTGCCAGCAAACAGCAATATGTTATCAAACAGATTATCTGATTTTTAATTGAAGGATAAATAATGACCAGGAATTTAGGAATAACGCTCCTGTTTCTATTCATGATTTCTTGAGAACCATTTGAGGACAGACAATGCCTCAGTTTATTGTCTCATTCAACAAGTGATTTCTTCAATAATGCAACATTCTCTCAGTAGTACATTGCCAACCTGACCCTTTGTGGTATATTTTCTGGATTGGGAATTGAACCCTGAGTGTTCTGACTCAAAGTCAGAAGGGTCACCAACTGAGCAACAGCAAACTCAGCAATGATTCTTACGAGATTCAGGGAAATTGTGGGAGGTCCAGTATTTTCAACCACCTCCAGTGTTTACTGAAAATTCTCATTTACATGTTTTGCTGGAATAAGTAGAAGAGGCAATGCTGATTGGGTTTCATAGATGCAGTCCTGCACACAAACATTAATGCCCACTCTACCGCACCAATAAGCAGAAGTATATGCACCTCCAGCAGCTGAAAGAACATCAGTGGAAGCCTCATTTGACCGCCATTATAGAGTTGCATGCATATTCCAAATTGACCTGCAGCCAAGTACTTCCACAGGCATGGCACTGCTGGATGCTGTCAAGGTCAAAACTGCTTCATATTCATTCCAAGTTACCCACTGGGGAACATCAGCAATATAAGCCAACAACCATTCTTAAGGAGGTTTTATAATAGCATCTTCCCCATTGAATGCCAAGAGCAGCAAGAGTGGGTTGTGATGTTTTAGCTTTGCGAGATCTCTAAGGGCCCAAAGTTTATAGATTACACCCTTGAGGACTACATATCCTCTGTGACAGAATGCCACTCCTTACATGAAGAGTAAAACAATCCATTTTCTAAATATTCAGCAAGCTTGCAACCAGCAGGGCTAAATTATGCATATCAACATCCATTTCCCCGGATCCTGATACTCTGCTGAATGCCAAACAACAAATCTATGCAAACCGGCACCATTATGGAGCCTTGGAGAAGGTAGGTTCCTTGGAGCAGCAAGAGAAGCACAAGCCATGATCAGGAGCAGTATTATGAGGCTGTGGAAGAGAACCTGATACTAGCTGCGAGAGTCATTCATCAAGCTCTCCTGCAGGAGACCTTCTCTCAACATAGAAATGAGCTCACTGCATTAGTAGTTTTAACTATGTCTTGCCTGTAACCTCTATAAATACTTGTTTAACTATACTGACAGAAGTGTCAAACAAGTCTTCTGTTCATGGTGAAAACCTCACCGAAACCTTTGCCCAAGTGCTTTCCATTCAGGCAAAAAATTCAGTTCAGCTAGCTTAGTGTTGTGTGGTGCACACTGCTTAGTTCCACAGTGATTTTATTCACACAAGTTATGTGGTGGACTGAAGCATACTTTTAGACCTGATCTTGTGATCAGTCTGTGTGATTTTCCAGAGACCAGATGCAGTCCATGCATCTCAACTTCTTATAGGTTAGTGGACTTCAGAAAACCTGTTCACCAACAAAGAGGATCACTTTTCAGCCTTCATATCCTTTATGGCAATGTTCCATCAGGCAACTCTCCTAGCCTCGTGCACTCCTTTGTAACCAATACTTTCCTGCAAATCCTTGAGACTGTCCCATTAATGCTATTAATGTCGGAGAAGGAGACCTGCCAACCTGGCATATACTGTATGTGGATCCCAAACCACAAATATGGTGAAATCTTAACTATATTGTCAGTTTAGGGCAAAAGAGATGGGCAATATATGTCAACATTCCACACCCCAAATACAAATGAATTTAAAACCACACCACCTACATTTGACTTCTCAGCTACCAAAAGATATGCTCTAAATAACTGGGCCTTTTTTGGCACCAAGACTTCAAGTACCTTATGGTGAAGTGACTGACACAAGAAAGGCACATAGAATACACTACACTACATTAGATATTCTTCCTGTTTGGTTGAGCTGATATTTAATTGGAAAATCTAAGTTATGATTTGGCACTGTCATTCAGAATTCCACTTGCATTGTTGTTGATCAATGTCTAGAGACTTAAGTCAGATTTTCCTTTGGAAGGGACAGTGCACATTAACATATGACTTATTTTCCTTTGCTAACACCAACACCAGACACCAGGACCAAACTCCAACCCCTTCCAAGGGTATGTGATTAATTGCAAGGTGATTGATTACCTTCCTTTTGCTAGAATCTTTTGAACTTTTAAAATTCTTTAGTTCATTGGAGGTAGCCAACCATGTACTGCTCCAGGCACCAGAGTCTTCCTAGGTTCATATTTTTCCCTTGTAAAACCTTGCACTCATCTGTATTGAACATTGTCTGACAGCACTGCCCGTTTCAAAGTGTTGTCTAGCTCTCTGGCTACTTTGTCAAACTTGAGGGTCCACCCTAATTTGATGTCATCTGTCAACCTGACCAATTAGACTAAATCACATTGCATTTCTGAGTGTCAATTGTTACTGCAGGTAAAACTGATAATGCCAATATATGTAGGCAACTCACTCCATATTTCTTAAACTCAACGTCTCTCCCCTTGCTGGTACCTATTTGCCAACTCTCTTTCTTTGAAATCTTATCCATTTCCAAGCCCCACTATTCAATGCCTGAATCTTTTGTCACAGCCCTTCCTGTGGAACATTTTTCACAAAGCTTTTTAGCATCTACTTGAACAAAATAACTTTAGATATAGAAACATGAAAAGGACATAGTCCTTTATGCCTACTCCGCCATTCAATAAGATGATGGTTGATCTTTTTCCTCAGCACCACTTCATTAACCACACAGCCTTGATTCACTTAATATCCAATAATGTTACTTCCCCAAAAACATTAGCAGACGCTTGATAAGGATCTGGCCACTTTAGAACCTCCTTTACAATTTACTTGTTCACTAGTTTATAGATGATCCTTAACTTTGTTCATAATGATTGATCACATTTTTAATAAATGAGGTAATGATATGCTCAACTTTTGTTGCGGTGATGAAGGTAAATGAGAACATCAAGAACAAATTAAAATCTCTTCAAAAGTAATTATAAATGATCTAATATGTTTTGTTGTTCATTTGCTCTGGAATCTCAGTTTGAAACCAAGCTTAAGAAAGTATATATTTTTTTTCTTTCTATGTGCTTCAAAATATGATAAAATTGAACAGAAACCAGAGCCTTGTCAATGTACTTATTATAAAACAAATGTGGACAAAAGGTTCAATAAAGACAACAGCATTTTTTTTAGACTTTAAAGAGATAAGTTTTTCATTAATTTGCAAGTTCTGTGCAGAAAAAGATGCCTACATTATTGTTGTGAATTTATTTCAGAGGGAAAAGGTATTTTAACAATTAATCAATACTGTTATAAATTCCAATATACGTCACATCCTTTTGCACAATAATATTTGTAAGACACTCCCCAAACTTAGTGTTAAAGATATAGTTTATGCCTTTTGGCTGCATCGTTGAGGTGGTGTTTTGTCAAAATCATTTCATTAAATGAAAGTGCTTTAATACAGCCCAAAACAGGAAGCTAATTGTGATTAGGATCAATTATCAGTACTTGTAAATGGTAAAACAAAACTAAAGAGAGCTGTTGTTTGTTAATCAGTATCCTGTAACCTGCATACAAAATTCTAATGTACCTCCAGCCAACAATTTGACTAAGAGAGTAGAGAAGGTGTCTGGTACTTTCTCCTAACTGTATGCAGCCACTCACATGTAATGTAAGAGTAATTTTTTTATGGCAGCTCCCTTAAAAGAAATCCAACATTCCAGTGAGAAACTCAGGCATTGACCATTCCAGTTTATTACTCAATTTGTCAACCGAGTGAACTGAATAAAACTAATGGTCAATGTCACTATTACACAATATAAGTACATTATCAATAATAAATATAGATATGCACTGTTGTGAAAGGACATGTTTAAGTGTGCAATTGGACAAATAGGTTATACACGTTACACAGAGTTAACTGGTAAAAATTATTGGCTGCTGTAATTAGGTGGTATTTTGGAGACATGCAACAAAGAGCCTCATTCTCTTCCAGCTTTTTTGCTGCCAAGAAGAAATAAAAAATTACTTCAGTACTATAAATTGCTGAAAATGTTGGTTCCCATTATTAAAGATACCATTTGGATTTTGGCTTTGAATGTTTTTAATGATGATGTGTCCTAGTCGCATTTTCTTGACCGAACGGAAAAGTTATAAAGTGCCAAACGTATCACAGAATGCTCATAAATTCACGTGAAATTAAGACCCTGAACTGAAAGGCAGGTATTAAGGGTATTTTTAGATTCTCCACATCTGAGGTCCTTGAGTTAATCCCCTGCTAACACACTGACGCAGGTACAGAACAGGATGCCCAGCTGGTGGGCAGGCCTTCAAGCCGCAACTGGAGCACTTGCAAGAATGCTGCCTACTCACAAGTTTAAAGCTGAGGGTTTTAAGAAGGACAAAATCAAAGAGGTTTTTGTTTTTCTTCAAATTCAGGCATAGGCTTGGCTCAGCAGTTGGCCTGCTCCAACCTCACCAGGCCTACCACCAGATAATCACCCCTAGTTTTCACAGCTGAGGAAAGTAATCCACCTACTTTGACCCCTGCAATTCCTCTGCAACAACTTAAAGCTGTTTCTAACATCTGTACTTGGGAAACCAAGGGATTTTTTTTTCTTTTTTTAGCCATTGTTTGTGGGTGGCAGGCTGGATGAAAGCAACCCTTTCACGGACTGTAAATCAAAAAAAAATCCTCTCAAGTTAGGAAAAATGAAAAAAGATTGGCTTGCAAGCAATACTGATGTCAAGGGATATGATATTTGCTTATTCCTTGAAATTCAACAGTGTATTTATGTAAAATGGTTTAATTACAAGCAGACCTATCTATTTCTTTGTGTGCATAATGTTCTATTGAAAGATCTTGCATTTGGTGTACATTGGCAATTGAAGACCAAAACTCGGTCCAGTAATTGGGATTCATTTGAATCGGAATGTTATACTTTTACTTGCTCAGCTAGGAGCAATTTGACTTTATTAAATGTCAGGACCATGGTAGCATGGTTTTCTTTTACGGTGCTGATTATGTATTCATTCTTGAAGTGTTCGGATTATACTGAAACATGTACGTGAATGATTTTCAACAACGCTGCAGTAAATATATCAAGTTTTGTATCATGATTGGCACATGGCAAATCAAAATAAAGTTTTGTGTGCCTACTTCGTTTGGTGAAGTGCTGTGATTGTGATAGAAATCTCTACTCATTTCCAAGGAAATGAGTGTGGAATTAAAATTATACTAAGATGATCATTTAGGTTGTGCAACATTAATCAACACATAAGCAACATTGTTTTAAACGGTTCACTCTGTTCAGTATTGCATAACCAAGCAGGGAAGAAAGCTAAGTTCTGCTAAGCTTCAATATTAAGTCACATACCAGAATGTTGCATTTGTTGAGATTAGTTTTCCAAACTTTTAGCCGTCCTCATTTTTAGCCACAGTGTGTTAACCATGGCTCAGCGGGCTTGGGTCTCCTTCCAGAGACTTCAGCAGGACGTGACGACTGATATTTCAGTGCAGTACAGAAGGAGTACGGTGCTGTTGAAGTTGCTGCTTTTAAGATGAGATCTAAAATCAAGGACTCATCTGCTGCTTCAGTTGATGGACAAAGTCCCATGATGCTATGTTGAAAAAAAAAGGGTGTTCTCTTCAATTTCACAACAATATTTATAGCTTCACCAACATCACTAAATCACATGTAACTCTTTTATTACAGTCTTTAGGATTTGGCCATGCACAAATTAGTGGCCACATGTCAAAATTACTTTGATGGCTGTAAAACATTCTAAGGTGTCCTGAGAGTGAGAAAGGTGCTAAGCAATTTCCTTTCTGTTCCTTGAGATGTCTGCCTGGAGCTTCACTTGTCAGTAAGTCTGAGCAGTGTGTGCCTTCTGTCTCCAAACTTCATTCCATTTAATTCAATAACTAAATTTTGGAGGCACAATACTATGTGCTGATGTCACCATATTGTATATTTCTGATCAGGGATGAATTTCTAGACACTAATCATTAAACCATACCATATATAGGCCAATGGGAAAATAATAAGGCTTCACAAATACACAACCTCACAACGTCAGGGAAGAGAGGTGTCAGGGGGCAACAGAGCTGCCATAATCATAACCAGGAAAGGAGACAAATCTGGTTAAATTAACTGCAGAGGGGTCTTCCTGCTGTCTGTTACTGGGAAATTTATCGCCACCTCCTCCTATTGGTCAAAAGGCTGCTGTTAAATTGCAGCTTTTCCACATTCCGTAGATCTAGAGACACTGGACATGAACTTCACAATGCATTAGTTGCAAGAGGAATACAAGAAGTAATACCAACCAACATACATGTTCTTTTTGATCTCTCAGAAACCTTTGACTCTGTCAACTGAGATGGACAATCTGATCAAATATGCAAAAATTAATCTTCATCTTACATATGCTAATCATAATGTTAACCACCAGTGAGTGTACACCAGACCCAATCTCAGTGCAGACTTATGTCACCAAGACTGTGTCATTGCACCAACACTTTTCTCAATCTTTCTTGTTGCACCCCAGCTGTAAAAGACTGAAGTGAAGCTAATCTCAGGACAAATGGAAACTGTTCAACCTAGGTCACTTCATTTCAGACCCAAGGTCACTCGAACCTGACGCACTAAATTGCAATATGCAAATAATGTTTGATACGTACCCATTTGAAAACTGAGATCCAAATCATCATCAACCTGTTCATTGATGTTAGTGTCCTTTCCCAGGTCAACATCCACAGCACTGAAGGTCCATTTACACTCTCTTTGTTCTGGTTAGCAGGTACCATCATTTACATGCCTGACACCAGATTCCTGAAACACATTCCATTCTGAGCTCCATTGGGGAAAGAAATTACCAGGCAGACAGAGGAAACAAATCAAGAATGCTTTCAAAACCTCCTGGAAAAACTGTGACATCTCCATCGACTTAGGGGAATCCTTGGCTCATGAATGCTCAAAATGGAGAAGAAGCATTTTAGTTAGACAACTTTGAGCCCATTTTGTTGTGGATACAAATGGCCCACGTAAACAATAGGAGTGCACCATTCCTTCAAACACATCCAGCCTGACCTGCAGCAGACTCTGCAAGTTCCAAATTGGCCCTATCAGCTACTTCTGACCTTGAGAGACTGCCTAGGAAGAAGGTAACTGGAACTCCTCAGAGATACACTCAGATCAAGGATAACTGAACACTCTGCATCCATTGTTAAATGTATGATGTTTTGTTATTAGTAACCAGTGTGTCAGCATGTGTTGGAAATCATGAAGGCTAGTCTACCCTAACATATCTTTCCTAAATCTGAATTTCGATTGGAGCTCTGATAGGCAGTTTAACCTTTAGGAATAAGATGAGACAGATACTTTTTGTCATTGTGGTAGTTGATGAAATCCAAACCAATATAGTGTTGCATCCATGAAATGCTCCATCTCTTGCCTTAATTCAGATTATATTCAGGTGGTGACTAAATTGTTAGACCAGTTGAAATAAAATTTTGGGAGTGATATAGGCTGGTACATAGGTGACTTTAATGTGTAAATTGCAGCATAAAAGTAACATATATACTGGCCTGTATCACAGCTGAAAATTGTATTTTAACTGGCTTAATAATATAAGTTAAATTTTGGCAGAATTTTCAAATAGAAAAAGTTTATTATTTGTTTTATGCATAGGATAAATAGATGAATGTGAAATAAGAAAATGCAGCTGCTGGAAATTAGAAATAAAAACAGAAAATGCTGGATATGTTTGGAAATAAGATTTTGTATTCATATCATATCTTTCATAACTCGGGAAGCCCAAAAGTGCTTTCCGAGTCAATTAAATAGTTCTGGAATGCAGTCACTCTAATATGCAGTGTTCAATCCACACTCAGTAAGTTCCCATGTATTGCTTTGTAATTATGATAAAAGTATCTGTTATTTCTGCAATATTAGTTGATTAAATATTGGGAGAATGGGAGAGATTCTCACCTCTTCTTGGGATCATTTGTGACCACCCAATGTAATATCACTCCTGAGAGACAGGACTGCCTGCTGGCCATCTCATGGCTTTGATTTTTGACTTTGGCAGAAGGGGCTTCATTTCCTTGTGGGACCTGAAAGAAATGTTTTTTTTCTATTCCCATTCCCACAGGAAAATTAAATAATATTTTCTGACAGCATGAGCATCTTCTTGCCATGTCACTTCCAGAATGATGGCATGGATGACATTTGTGAGTGGGAAGTTAGGTGCAGAACTGTGCAGCTGGGGAGCCCTGGGGATGGTCCCAGGTGGTGGAGGTTTGTGCATGAGTTTCCAGAAATCAGGGCTAAGGTATTTAGGGAGTAGGTAGGGGAAGGCCCAAGATCTCCAGAGGATAAGCACTCCCTTCCCCTTGATCCACACAGAAAAATTAGCCTTCAACACTTACTTTGGTCAGGTAACACCACCCTCATCAGAGCTTTGGTCATGTTATCGTTCTGCAAGTTTTTGCTGTTGACTAAACTCTGGTATTCTTTTTGCATAAGTCTTGATGATGGCCTGATCTTGAGAAGTAATAACACCTTGAAAGGCAATGTGCTGGGGTCATGAGGCAGAACTGCAGCATTAACTCCTCCACACCATTCCTATTAAATAGTGGATGAAGTCATAGAGAGATACAGCAAAGAAACAGGCCCTCTGGCCCACCAAGTGTGCCCTGAACATCAATCACCCACAGCTATGGGCTCAGAATCAGGGCTTAAGAGTCAACCTCCAAAAGCTCTGTCCCAGTTAAAAGCTGCACTCTGTCCTCACCCAGCCACATTTAATGTGAATGAAAACTTGTTCAAAATAATCTCAGGTCAATGAAGTTGCACTAATTGGCGGCAGGGTAGTGTAGCGGTTATTCCAGCTGCTGTCTGTAAGGAGTTTGTACGTTCTTCCCGTGTCAGTGTGGGTTTCCTCTGGGTGCTCCAGTTTCCTCCCACATTCCAAAAAAGACATACAGGTTAGGAGTTGTAACCTGTATGTTGATGCCAGAGAGTGGCGACACTTGTGGCCCTACCGCCCAGCACATTCTCAGTAATGCATAAAGATGCATTTCACTGTGTGTTTTGATGTACATATGACTAATAAATAAAAATATCTAAAAATCTAAAATATCGACCTTCATAATCAACTAAGAGTGATCCCTTTCAATGAGGGTTATTTTTACTCCAGAGAAAAAAGAGGGCAGAAAATGTCATTGAATAATGTCACAGACTGATTAACTCATCATTCAGCCGAATATCAAGAGCCAAGTGCTTACAGTTGACATCCATCAAGTTGATTAACATTTGATAGTTAATGAACATTACTCAGGCATTGAGAGTAAGTATAACACTTACATTTCCAATAACATTAAGTGCAATGATCCTAAGGAAGTGCGTTTAAATGCTTGGCAGGAAACCAGGTGGGAAAATTGCATTGGTCATTCCTGACGGTGCTGATAAAGAGATTTTTCAGTTCACTTTTGAATAATGACAGGAAGAAAAGAATTATTAAAGCTTGTTAAGGGCCTTTTAATAATCCAGCACAAGAAAGTATTGAAGGGTCCACTGAGGGAACATATAAATGACTAGGGTGGGGGGAGGATTTGCAGCTTTGCACATGGGATGAAATTGTACCAGTCTAATGGAAGATGTGGGAGTGCTGACATGGCTATTCCTCCTGGCTGCACAGCAAGCTAAGTTAAAACCTAGCTGCCTGTCAATGGCCTTTATAGACCTCTTTAAGAAATGCTAATTTCACCACAAGGAGCTCAAAAACCTGTATCAAGTATG
>JARFYF010000017.1:14229672-14239862 GCA_030265395.1 Rhina ancylostomus | reverse complement strand
AGGTAGTACAGGGTAAAAACAATAACAGAATACAGAGTAAAGTGTCACAGCTACAAGGAAGTGCAGTGCAGGTAGACAATAAGGTGCAAGGTCATAACAAGGTAGTTTGTGAGGTCAAGAGTCCATCTCGTCATATAAAGAACTGTTCAATAGTCTTACAACAGCGGGATAAAAGCTGATCTTGAGCCTGGTGGTATGTGCCCTCAGGCTCCTGTATCTACTGCTTGCTGGGAGGGGGGAGAAGAGAGAATGACCCAGGTGGGTGGGGTCTTTGATTATGTTGGCTGCTTCACTAAGGCAGTGAGAGGTATAGACAGAGTCCATGGAGAGGAGGCTGGTTTCCATGATGTACTGGGCTATGTCTACAACTCTCTGCAGTTTCTTGTGGTCCCGGGCAGAGCAGTTGCCATACCAAGCTGTGATGCATCCAGCTTGGATGCTTTCTATGGTGCTTCGATAAAAGTTGGTGAGTGTCAAAGGGGACATGCCAAATTTTGTTGGCCTCCTGAGGAAGTAGAGGCACTGGTGAGCTTTCTTGGACGTGACATCTTCATGGTTGGACCAGGGCAGGCTATTGGTGATGTTCACTCCAAGGAACTTGAAGCTCTCAACCTTCTTGACCTCAGAACAATTGATGTAGACAGGTGCATGTACACTGCCCCCTTTCCTAAAGTCAATGACCAGCTCTTTGTTTTGCTGGTATTGAGGGAAAGGTGGTTGTTGTCATGACACCATGTCACTGAGCTCTCTATCTCCTTCCTGTACTCTGACTTTGGAGGCAGTAAAGATAAGATTGATTCCCGGGATGAAGGGGCAATGTGTAGAGAGACCGAGCAGCTTAAGCCCATAGTCTTTGAAGTTCAGAAAAAATAAAAGATGACCTTGCTGAAACATAAAATTTTGAGGGGTAGTGACAGGATAGATGTGCAAGCATGTTTCCCCTATAAGGGGTACCTAGACCTAGAAGCATAGTCTCAGAATAAAAGGCTATCCATTTAAGATGGATATGAGGAGATAGTTCTTCTCTCAGAGATTGGGAAATCTTTGGAATTCTTTATCCCAAAGTGCTGAGAAGGTGGAGTCACTGAATATATTCAAGTGGGAGATGAACAGACAACTTAATCACAAGGGATTCCGTTTGAGAGTGAAAAAGCGATGTTGAGATAAAGCCTGGATGAGCCATGATCTTACTGAATGAGGAAGCAGGTTAGAGTGGACTGCTCCTGCTTCTTTCTTATGTTCCTATAAAACCTGTGTCCTATGCAATGGAAATCCATTATTTTTGGTTTTCACTTCTAGCACCTCAGACACTTGACCAGAAATTCTGCTGCGCACTTCTACTTTATTCAAAGGTCATTTTTTCCAGAGAGGAATGTAATTACAAAGTATTTCAGCTTGGATCACACCACTCTGGAAATTTAACCACACACATCCAGTCATGAGTTGTGTTTTCCATGTCAGACACATTTAATTCACAATTAATACTTAGTTTCAAAGGATTACAGAGAAGTTACAACACAGAAATGCCATTTGATCTCCAGAAATGTTTACACAGCTCTCCTCCCACTAACCCTCATATAACCCTCCTAGAATAGCCTTTTATTCCTTCCTCCCACTTGTCCAACTTTCCCTTATGTTATGTTATTACAGAAAAGTGGACAAAGCATTGAATCAACCATCATCATGTTGAATGGGGAACAGGCACGACAGGGCATATGGCCTGCACATGCTAATATTTCTTCTGTTCCATGTGGCAGCAATTTCCAAATACTAACCATTCACTCGGTACAGCAGTATCCCTACTGTATTTATTTGTGACTAGCTTATATTTATGGCCCCTGGATTTGATTTCCTCAATGTCAGGATTCCAGTTGCTGGTGCTACCAAGAAACCGGAGCTGAAAGTGGATGATTGCAGATAAGAAAATAAGAAATAGGAGCAGGAGTCAGCTACTAACCTAGAAATAGCTGTGTGTGACACTCGTGTATGAAATACAGTAAGTAATTAGGAAAGTAAATGGAATATTGGCCTTTATTGCCAAGGGATGGAATATATAAGGAGGGAAATCTTGTCATAACTGTACAAAGCACTAGTGAAGAACATCTTGAATACTGCATACATTTAGCCTTCTTAGTTAAAGAGGAGTATACTTGCATTAGAGACAGTTAAGAGAAGGTCCGCCAGTTTGACTCCTGGAATGAAGCGATTAACTTGTGAAGAAAGGTTGAGAGGTCAAGCTTATATTCAACAGTATTCAGAAGAAAGATAGGTGATCTAATTGAAACATAAAAGATCCTGAGCAGGTTTCCAACAGCAAATTGCTGAGAGAGTGTTTTCCTTGTGGGGTAATCTGGAACTAGGGGGCATAAGTTTCAGAATAAGGGATCACCCATTTAAGATAGAGATGACATGGAATTTCTTCTCTTAAAGGGACTAGCTCAGGTAGGCAACTTGGAAGACAAGATGGGCCGAAGGGATCATTTCCACGCTGTGTAACTCTGTGATTCTAAAGGGTTGCAAATCTGTAGAATTCTGCTGTGGAGGCTTAGCTATTGAGTACATTCAAGGCTGAGGCAGATTTTTTTGGTCAAAAGTGGAGCCGAGACCAAAGTCAGATCAGTCATGATCTTATTGAATGGGGTCTCATGGGGCCTATAGCTTATTCCTGCTCCTGTTTCTTATCTTCTAATGTCTTTTATGAATTCTAAGGCATTCAGTTGTCAACTATGTTAACTGAGACATTAATTTGTTTAGTTTGACACGTCTATTAAAATAGCAAAGCAATGGCTTACAATTGTGTTAAATGTTGCTCTCACATAAAGTACAGGGTAGACTCCAAATCCTGAAAATATAGAGGTTTCAGTCCACTTCTTGTTTTTTAGGAGGAAGCAAGTTCACAAGCGAATCATTTGTTTCAACCAGGCTCTTAGCTAATTGTAACAAATCTAAAAACCTTAATTCTTCCCTTAAGCTGCATCAGCAGGATGAAGTCAAATGCATTAATAATACATCGCTCTAAATTAACAACACAGACGTTTAAGGTTAACATGCCAAAAAATCTTAATTACCGTGCCTGTAAATAGATTTTCAATTTCAGCATTTGGATATGACCCAACTTCACGAAATTTATATGTGCCTTATGAAAGTTAAGCTAATTCATTTGGGACTACTGAGCAAAGAGTGGACAGTTTCATGACAGGAAGTAATATAGGATAAAAAGGTTGGGTTTTATTTCAAAGACTTCTAGCATGAATTTGTAAATAAGAATATAGGAGAGAAAAGACCACAAATTGTGTCATGTATCCCAAAACATAACAAACACCATTTCCCTTTAAAAGATCGAGCAACAATTTCAAACTGTTGAATTCTAAAGTTCAATCTGGCGGTTTCTTGGTTAAATTTCACCACATTTGCAAAGTATTTGATGATAATATCAGTCTCTCAGCTTAGTTTATTTTATGCTGGGAAGAAAGAGCTGGACTGCAAATCCTTAGTGTATGCTCAGTCTATCAAGGGCCTGATAAGCATAATGAATTAGCCAGTTTGTCTGCACTTGGGTCCCTCCTCCTTGCCACAAAACTTCCTGTAGGTTTAAAAAAAAAGTGCAATGTGCACAGAAAAGTCCAGTTCTTTGGGAAACATTTTCTGGTGTGGCCTAAAACTTGGGCTCAGCAGGAAGCAAAGGAGCAATGATTTATCTCATGTTCAGCCAAGCAATGTCTACAATTCCTCGTTGTTTCATCAGCCACACAAGGAGTTTTTCATTGCAGTAATGTCTTGCTTAAGTATGAAAGTGTCGATGGTTGTTTTCTAACCACAGGTCATCAGTCTTTTGTATGTTTTTAATGTATGCTAAGTTAATATCCTTTATGAAAATATTTAAAATTATAAATATATGTTTAGTGTAACCTGATAAAGATTTTATGTGTAATTTTAAATAGCAACAATACATTCCTGAAAATAATTAAAGTACTTTCACAACAATAATCAAAATATTAATGAGAAGGGGAGCTGATTCATTTACTTACTGAAATTTGCAGTAAATTCAACTTTATACCTCCACTATGGATTTTGTTGCCTGTTGAAGCACCCTCACTCTGAAATGTTGTGGGTGCACAGGAACTTCACGATTCTGCATGACTGACCTTACCCATAGATATTGCAAATCATACCTAGTTCTTGCACACATGCTGTTAACTGTTTTCCAATTTAACAGTCAGAAAATACTAGGCACCACACAGTTAGCGCCTGCTTTGTGCTTCCAGTGAAGAAGGCTGTTTGCGCGTAGCACAGATTCATAAAAATAACCCAATGTTGTTTTAACACAACCTGCTGATTATCACACAACAGCTGAAGTTTCCCTGAGGTGAAATGAAGAAATGGCAGTACCAATAATATCACATAGAACCACGCCTCCCCTGTTGATAGACCATGGAATGGCATTCACTACTGCTAAAATAGAAAGTTTTGCACTTATATAGCTCCTTTCAGGGCTGAAGACCGTGAAAATAAACTAATTAAAATACTTTTGAAGCATGTTTGTATAACATGAAACATGTCAAACAATCTGCCCACAGCAAGCTCCAACAATCATCAATGTGAAAATACCTAGATAACCTCTTTTTGTTGGTGTTGACTGAGAGATAAATATTGTCCAGGCCTTCCCTTCTCAAAAGTGGAATCACACGATCTTTTGAGGGAGGCTCAGGGATTTTTGCCTTTTCAAGTGACGGACACTTAACAGAACAGATGAGGTTTAGTCCTCAAGTCTCTGTGGTGGATCCATGACTCCACAACCATCCAAAGCAGAAGCAAGAGTTCTTCCCATCCAACCACAGCATGCATGTTTGAACTTAAGGAATTTCTGTTCAAGAGACAATAAATAAAGTAGGTTCTTATCCTGTGGACATTAATGGTATGGAGTAGAATGAGAGATTCCACTGTTTATTGGAACAAGTTACTAATGGTCAGTTTCAATTGCCTGCAACGAAAGAAGGGGCACTCAAAAAAGCCTGCTGGATAGTTGCAGTCTACTTCAAATTTTCAACCCAGACAGCACTCAAATACAGATATGCTGTTGAAAGTATAGAACTGTATTTACATTTTAATGTAAATAGATAGAAAGTGATGAGATGAGACAAGGAGATGAATGGTCTTGTAGTACAAGACACAGTAAAACAAAAGGATCTAGAACCACTGGTGGAGGGCTCACTGAAAGCATTGTGACAATATATGGAAGGACTGAAAAAACAAACAAAATTTTGAAGTTGTAGATTGAGTGTGAAAAAAATGTACATCGCCAAAGGCAAGTGCAAATTCTGTAGAACAATTGGTCAACCTGAACAATGCTACTTGCCTGCAATGGAATATATAGCTTCCACAGTTAAAAGAGAAAGACAGGCAGCCAGGGAAGGGTTCCAAAATAATTGGGTCAGATGTTATTTACCACTCTTAGCAGCTCTAATATTGAAACCTTGCAATATTGTCAACCTGAGCCATCAGAAATTAACATCTGTATTTTTAATATGCCCAATCAGTCATCTCAAATATCCTATAAGTGTTTCAAGTACAATAAATATTAAAGCACAAAGGCCAGTGCTAATGGGACAAAAAACTTTCTAAGCCATTTAACAACCAAGATCCTGTACTCAGTAAGAAACTGGCTAGGTAATTTGCTTTTGATGGAAGTGTTTGGCAGTTCATTGAGGATGAAATGTTTATTGTCATGATGGAAGAACTTGCTCTTTGAATAGTGACCATCTAAACAGCAGACACATCACTTGAAGGGCAGCATTTTCAGCAGTTCAGCATTCATTAGTACCGTGCTGGAACATCAGCCCATATTGTGTGCCTGGATTGGGGTTTGAATCCTTGACCTTCTGACTCAGAATTATTCCATTTTCCATTTTTTCTAGACGTGTCTGAGTATTCGGCCTTTTTTGGCACCTGATCTGTATGGAAACAGCCGACCCCTTACTTAACCCTGAGTCAACCTATTGCCTCATGGGTCTGGAGTTGGAACTCCCTTTTGGACCCAGTCTTGGGCAGGCTTATTGGTTTCCTGCTATGTGCAACAAGCTATTGCATACTTTTCAAAAGGCACCAGATTCCCCACCCACCTACCCGCCTAAACTATGTGCATCTAGATGTTATGGCATGTAACCATGTCAGAAAAAAAACATGTACTTATTTGGACTAGACCTGCACGCCTTTATAAATAATCTATTTCCTGTTGTAGCGTGCTGTGAAAATGAAGCCAGACATAACGATAAAATATAGAGGGATTTTTTTCTTAAACTTTTTGTTCAGGCTATAAATTTATTACTGTACTCTAACTGATGCAGCCTGGTATATTACCATGAATACATTTGTGTCACTTGAAGTAATTTATTAGACCTGCTTAATGTCTAATATGCTGGTCTCCCACCTAATGTCTGGCATTACTCACCTGTTATGTTAATAAACTGATATAATTTTTTATACAATAAAAATTTACTTAATGCTCTTATTGTTCTCATACACTATTAGTTAGTTGACAAAAATATATTATACAAGACAGTTGGTTAGAACACTATTTTGATAACTCCAGTGAGTGGTGGGTTGCATCCTATATGGGCTATCGGAAGTTTATTCTGGCAATGACTCAATTGGCCAAATGGCCTTCAACTGTATTGCATTACCCTAGCATTCTATTTACCTATGGATTTAAGAATGAAAGATTTACTTCTATGATTTGATAGTACCGACAAGTAATAAAGTCAAATCTTCAACATTGTTCTCAGCACACATTGATATGGTGCAAGTCTTGCACTAATTCTCAGCTGCCCAGCAGCCACTGGGACAAGTGCTAAAGAAAAGTGCTCCATCTCAGGCAATGATGGCAAGCCCTGCATTTATTGTCTATCCCTAGAACCTGAAACTTCCCTGAATTATTGGATGGTAGTTTGATAGGACTGAAAGATTTTAAGGACATGTTAAACTTAGACCAAACCAGGTTGCAAATCAGTGAAAAGGAATTGTTGGCAACCCTTGCATTTATTGTCCATCCATGGTATCTGAAACTTTATTGAACTATTGGATAGCAGCTTGATAGGATTGAGTGATTTTAAGGGCATGTTAATTGTAGAGTAAACCAAGGGGCTATTTAGTGAAAAAGTTAGATTTTGAAACTAATCAATAACTCCAATAAAACTAATTTTAAAATAGCAACCAAATGCTTATTTGAATTCAATTTCTCAAAATGCACTACAAACTAAACCTATAGCTTTTGAGTTAAATGATGTAACTCCTCCAGTATTTTAATGACCTAGAAGTAATTATTCTGAAATTGAAAAGATCTTTGTCTTTTGTTGGCTATTCTCATTTTTTTTTATTAGGTAGTCCCTGGAGGTCAAGGATGATTTGCTTCCACTCCAGTTCTGTTGCTTCTGAAGTGGTCAATGAGGCCAATGTGGGGGCTGCAGATTCTACCACGAGAGGGGCAGGAAACGCTTGCCAGGGTCAGTGGGTAGACGGTTTAGGAGCTGATGGTCTTCTTGCCATTTATGGTTTTAGACTCATGATTCTCAATGCCATCCTGAATGCTGCTCCTACATCTTGAGCATTCAAGGGCCAGGGATTTCCATGAGTCAGTGGGGATGTTAAATTTTTCCAAGAACACTTTAAGAACATCCTCTGTCTACCTTGTAATCATTTGTTGTGAGAGAGGCCATTCTAACCTGACTCTTGAATCATCCAAAATTTTCAAAAAGTGTTCAAATTTTTATTTATATCCTGGCAGTGAAGTTATAATCTCCACTGCAACTTATCTTGCCATAGAAGACTTTTCAAAAAAATCTTGAATTATCCATTCACACATCAATTATAAATGTTGGACTTCATACAGAGAAATCACTGATTTGGCATAATTTAACTTACTCTCACTTGTGTCAACTGTGACTCAGTAGGTAACATGTTCACCTCAGACCAGAAAATTGCTCATTTTTATTCTGATCCATGTAATTGACTACAAAACTTGGAATGATGTGCCATTGCAGAACTGTTGGTGGTGCTATCTTGCAGATGAGGTTGAACTGAATTACTGTAGGCAATCAAATGGCATTTTTTAGATGAAGAAGAGTAGGGGAGTTATTCCTGGTGTCGAGGAATATCTCACTCTCAACAATACTAAAATGCACTGCTTATCTGATTACCAGTTATTACCGGTTTGCTTCTTGTAGGGGCCTACTGTGTGCAAATTGTCAGCAACTATACATTAAATAGTGATTTTGTGGCCTTGCTATATCCTAACAAGAAAGTAAAAGCAAGTCTGCCTTAAAATATATTTTCAGTCAGTACTTAGAACATAGAACAGTACACCAAGACTTTGGCCACAAAGTCTGCACCAACCATGATGCCAATCTAAACTAATCTCATCTGCCTGCACATGGTCCATATCCCTCTATTCCCTGCTTGTTTATGGATCTCTCTAAATTCCTCTTAAACGTTCCTGTCATATCTGTTATTACCACCACCCCTGGCAGTGCATTCCAGGCACCTGTATTAAAAAAAAACATACATCACACATCTTATTTAAACTTTCTTCCTCTCACCTTAGACCTATGCCCTCTAGTATTTGACATTTTCTCCCTGCCATCTACCTTCTTCACCATCCTATCCACTTGTGTTGCCACTTTCAGGGAGCTATCAAGTTGCACCCCAAGATCCTTCCATACATCATTGCTCCTAAGGGTTCTGCTAGTTACTGTATACTTTCTTCTTGCATTTGACCTCCCAAAGTGCGTCACCCCACATTTCTCTGAATTAAACTCCATCTGCCATTTCTCTGCCCAAATTTCCAACTGATCTATCCCCTTCTGTATCCTCTGACAACCTTCCTCATTAACCACAGCTTAACCAATTTCTGTGTTGTCTGCATACTGAACCTTCTGTAAAAGGGCATCAGCTTCTTGTACTTTGCCCCTTACAAGCAGAGTACTATGTACTGATACTACCACATATTTTGTTTCATGCCACTGATTGGGGTGAATTTAAAGGCATTCTATTTTTTTCCCTTATTGTGCTTTATACAATACTTATTGTTATGGACAAAGTACAATTAACAATTACATGGTTGTGTGTGGCCAAAGTGATCAAACTGCAGCTGACGTTTTTTTGATGTATTTTCCTCAGAAGATGTTTCAATTCACAGAGCATTTGCCACTCACTGATGAATTACTTGCTGCAGTGATTGGCAGTGACCTTAATAATTGTCTTTATTGTCCTGCTGATCATGAAATCACCATGGAAACATGTTGATACTGGCAGTCTAAATCCAGGGACATGCTTAATAGAGTTTGAAAAGAATGTATTGGTGCAATTTCCACTGAATGTGAATGCAGTTGGAACTATATTCCTGTCCCAGTCAAAAAAAATCACAGATTATTTTCCCACTTCATGTAAGAAAAATTCACAACAAATTGGATGATTCTGTTCAATTGTGAGAATAGGATATGGCAGCCTAGAATTGCACCTCGGGACACAGTTTGTAAAGGTTTACCCTGATCTCTGCATTAATGACTGGGTAAACCAAACTGTGATTCACTCAGTTTGCTACTTTTAGCATATCCTAAGAGAGTGCATTTATGATCTTGCTATAAATAGAAGCTAGCAGAAACTTTTGCATCATGTTTACCTTGTCACTAATTCAAAGTGACCAAGAAGATATTTTCTTTCACCAGTGCTTCTCTTTGGCCAATACACAGAATGCTTTGCAATATAATTCCAGCAAAAGTTCCATCTACTTCCCCCCCCCCCATTAAACTGTGATCCTCTCTATGCATTTAATTTATGTACTGATTTGTGCCCATTGGTGCTAACATATTTTTGTCAGTTTTGGTTGCCCTGCTGTAGGAAAAATGTCATTAAACTGGAAGGAGTGCAGAAAAAGATTTGCAAGGGTGTTACCAGGATCTGAGGGACTGAGTTATAGGGACAGGCGAGGACTTTATTCATTAGAGCGTAGGAGACTGAGAGGTGATCTTACAGGGCTGTATAAGATCATGAAGAGTATAGATAGGGTGAATGTACACAGTTTTTTTTCCCCAGGGTTGGGGAATTAAAAACGAGAGGGCATAGGTTAAAGGTGAGAGGGGAAAGATATAATAGAAACCTGAAGGACAACCTTTTTTATATAAAGGGTGGTATGTATG
>JARFYF010000017.1:13957113-13970431 GCA_030265395.1 Rhina ancylostomus | reverse complement strand
CTTGACCGAAGTCCACGTCATTGCCATCATTGATGCGTGCTGTTACCACTTTAAAGAATTCAATCAAATTGATCAGACAGGATCTGCCCTTGGCAAAGCCATGTTTGCTATCTGTGATTAGTCCCTGCCTTTCTAAGAGATCATTAATCCTCTCCCTTGGAACTTTTTCCAGAAGTTTTCCTACCACTGATATTACCAGGCTTTTCTCTGCTGCTAATGTTGAAAAGGGGGACTACGTTTGCTGTCCTCCAGTCATTTGGTATCTCACTTGTGTCCAACGAGCATTTAAGATTCTCAGGCAGAATCTCAGCAATCTCTTCCCTTGCTTCCCACAGCAGAGTAGAACAGATCCCATCTTGTCCTGGTAATTTATCCTCCTTTAAGGCTGCTAAGCCATTGGTACCTCCTTTTTATTCATGGGGACCTGCACTATATTTTCACCTCACCCTTCACTGAATTATCCAATGACAAAGTCAGTTTCCTTTGTGAATACGGATGAGAAGAATTCATTTCAGACCTCACCTATACCTCTGGCCCCACCCTCAGATTGCCCATATTGTCCCTGACAGGCACTACTTTTTCCCTAGTCACTCTTTTGCCCTAAGTGTACTCATAGAACACCTTCAGATTTAACTTAAGCCTGTCCGCCAGTGTGTTTTATGTGCCTCTTCTCAGCCTTCCTAATTTCCTTTATAAACGTCTCCTTACACTTTTGTCGAGCCTACCCCCATAAATAGTTCTGTCTACCTGTCATATGCTTCCTTTCTTTCTCTTTATCCAAACTTCAATATCCTTTGGCATCCAGGGTTCCTTATACTTGTTACCCCTGGCTTTCATCTTGACAGGAACATGTTGGCCTTGAACTCTTGCTTATTTCTCCTTGAATGTTTCTCATTGTGCAGATATAACAGATCTGTGCAAGTAGATGCTCCCAATTTACGTTTGCCAGGTCCTCCTTTATGTTGACCTTTCTCACTGGTCCATCCCTATCTTTTATCATAATCACTTTAAAATGCATGGAAATACGGTCACCATCTCCAAAGTGCTACCCCACTGACACTCGCTCCACTTGACCAGCTACTTTCTCCAGCATAAGTTCCAGTAATGCTTCTTCCCTTGTTGGTCGATCTACATAAAATTCCAAAGAGGCTTTCCTGGACACATCTGTAAAATTCTGTCCCCTTTGACCCTTCAGCACTAAGGCAATCCCCGTCAATATTTGGGGAATTGAAACCCCCACCAAATTTTTGTTGCATCGTTCTGATATCTGCCTACATATTTGTTCTTTTATCTCCTGTTGACTGTTGGTAAGTCTGTAAATACAACCCCAACAGAGTGATAACACCCTTTTTGTTCCTAATCTTGATTCATAGGATATTCTCCCTCGATACTGAAGTAATGCAATCTTTGACTAACAGTGCAATACTCCCCTCCCACCCCTTCTGTCCAGCAATGCCCATCGTGGTGCCGTGAACTGGGCTTTTGCTGTTGTTCTACCCCGAAAGGCCACCCCCTCCCACCCCCAAACAGTATCTAACATGGTACACTTGTTGGAGAGAGGAATGACTGACTGACTACAGGGGACGTCTGCACAACCGACCTGCCCTTTCTGGTTGTCACCCATCTCCTTTATTTCTGTACCTGAGGAGTGACCAGCTCATGAAATGTATTGTCTACGGCATTCCACGCTTCCCAGATGCTCGACAGAGTGTCCATCCGCAGCTCCAGTGGCTCCAGGTGGTCTGCCAGGAGCTGCAGCTGGACATGCTTCCTGCAGGTCAGGGACATTGGAACTGTTCCTGATCTCCCACATACTGCAGGAGCATACCACTGACCTAGCCTCCATAACCTTCATGACTACTCCCTTTGGCTAAGACCTCTATCAATGATAATCAATTCACCATGATCATTTCTGTTGCTATTAACTATACCTGGTTTCCCGACTGCTTTCCTTTTAGTTTTTGATTCCAGGTTATGCCTCTAAACTTCTAACCTCTTTACTATTAATTAGAATACTTGGCAGTAAGAAATAATCATTTGAAACTATGGTCAAAAGTTCAGTCCCATTGGCAAGATGTGTTGACAGATGAGTTGAGATTGGTTTGTACTATACAATGAGCCAGAATTTGCTACCAGGAGCTGCCCACACTCATTGCTGTCATATATACTGAACTTGGAAGGGTCTTTCTGAGATCTGTTTGTGTCACCTTTCTGCCCAATGCCTTGCTAATCCCAATGGTGAAGGCACTTGCATCAGAAGAGCCTTGCTGAGCATCATGTCACCATGTGAGAAGGCGAGGAAGAGAGGTCAAGGGAGATCGGAATAAGCCTCACCTATGAAAAAATTCTGACAGCTGGCTAAGCTATGGTTCCAGACCCAGATGACTGGAAAACCTGTCAAAGACTCTGCTTCCAAATGACCTATTTAAAAAAAAACAATGAATAAATACATTTTAAAAATAATTATAAATAAAAAAAACCATACAACAGTAAACACTCAGAACTTTTTAAAAGACTAAAAACATTTAGAAAAATACAATTAATTCAAAAATATGTAAATCCCTTGCCTTGATTACTTAGGCCTGTCCCTTTCCATTCAGATGACTGCATTCCTGTTCTTGCATTACACCAATCCAGGGGCAGATTCAGCAGACAGATCACACAATGTAACTACAGCAGAACTGCCACAAGTTTGTACTCTGCTGCTGGATTCCTCAAATAGTCAGTCAGAGTGCAGATGGGGAATTCCTGGTGAAGGGCAGTTAACAAGTTTGGGAACTTTACATGACATCTCTGAATTTGCTGACAATTATCAGAGAAATTAGAAATTTAAAAAAAATTATATTTGATTTCTGAATCCATGCATGTTTTTGATTCTCAGAGAGATTCAGAAATGACTCATGGTTTTGAACAGTTAGCTAAGCTCTTCAATGCTCACGTTCTGCAGGGACTGAACAAATTCATTTGTTTAATCTCTTTGAAAATAACTCACTATTGAGATGATAAACTTTCGATATCAAGTATCACACTGCTGTATTTGGTGGAAATGTTAAATCAATTTGTCCAAAGTGGGCAATTACAGGAAAGCAACTATCTGAGATTTTGTTTATTGCTGCAACTGATGGTTTGGAAATGACTTGTAAGGGACATGTGTCTTTATCCTGAAAGTCAAAGGCGAGTTTATTGTCATGTGCTCAAGCACAAGTATGTACACGTGCAATGAAAAACTTGCTTGCAGCAGCATCACAAGAACATAGCATCAGATACGCAACATTCACAAGAAAAGCGTAACTTAACAACATAGAGTTTACCAAATTACACAAGAAAGAACAAAACAAATGTCCATTGTGGTGCAAAGTGGTCATAGTGTTGCTGTACTGAGGTAGTGATTAGGGTTGTGCAGGCTGGTTCAAGAACTGAATGGTTGGCATTTAACATTGTGTGCTTCGGATTCTTGGATGTGCTAATAAAGTTTAGCTTGTGATTGCCACTTTAAATCAGTCATGTATTGGCTAACAAAACTTGTGTTACATGATTGAATTTCTCAGCCAATCTGTTTTTATGATATTGGTTGAGAGTTGGGACTTAAGAGAGGATAGTGCTATGAAATCTTATCACATCCACTTTACACAGCAGATGGGGACTCAGTTTAACATCTCATCCATTGAGATGCTGTCTGAAATAGTGCAATGCTCCTTCAGTACCTCATTGAAGTGCTTACCTAGATTATGCACACAAATTTCCAGTCTCGAGCATTAACACAAAATTGTCTGACTCAGAGACAAGGGATACTCCTGCTGAGTGAAGACCAACCCATTTGACCATTGAGATTACAACCATGGAATGTAATTTTTTATATGACTAACTTTCCATGATTGTTAAGCAATAATCAAACTATATCATAATGGCAATACCTATTAAACCACCAAACAGTAGGAATGAAATACAAGATGAGATTTGAAGGCATTGTAGGGTGGTTTGGAATTGTAAAGGAATTTGCATAATGAAATGAGCATAGTCATGGAGTCATAGAGAGATGTAGTATGGAAACAAGTCCTTCAGCCCACTGAGTCTGTGCCAACCATCAACGACTGACTTTGTTTTACACTAATTCTATTCTAACCCATTTTATTCTCTCCATATTTTCATCAGCTCTCCTCCAGATTCTACCACTCACCCACAGACTAGGCGACATTTACTGGACAACTAACCTACCAAATCCACACATTTTTGGGATGTGGGAGGAAACCAGAGCATTTAGAGGAAACTTATATGGTCACAGAGAGAATTCCAAACTCGACATAGACAGCAGAGGAGGTCAGGATTAAAACCACTCACCAGGACTGTGATGCAACAACTCTACTGGCTCCTAATGCAACTGAAGTGGAATGGAATGAAACCCTTCTTTATAGTTAAAATGAAGAAATGTCTCAGAACATGTTCAGAAGTGTTTTCCTGTTCGTTATATTTTGTCTATTAAGGGTGAAATGAATTGTCAATTGTAAGCAATCTGAAGATAGGAGATTACTTGGAATGGAATGATCAGAACCTAATTACATTCTCACTGAAAAATGATTGCGAAAGCTCCTAAATTTCCTCAAAGGATTTATTAGGCCCCTGTCATTAACTTTGACATGAGATCAGTCACATCTACTGGTTTCTAATCTGCTGCTATCTGGATCTCTTGATTGTTCCAACAAGTGGAGCATCCACTCAACACTTTTAAGGCCTTCAATTTGGAGGATGCAGAGAAGTGAGCAATAAAATTATTCATGGATCTCACACTGAACCCCAAGGGCTCTGATTTTTACCTGGATGGCTATTGGAAACTGCTAGGATCTTTCTTTACATAGGCAAATCATTTTAATTGCAGTCTTGACATGGGGGTAAACGTTTGTCAATTAATGGAGGCAGCCACCTAGTAGGAAAAAGTTGCTGGGATTGTGTGAGTGGGTACAGCAGGGTCCCAATAATTTATATTTTCTTATTAGCTTTTCTGACTATCATTGTGGATAACAAGAAACCTGAGATCTTCCCTATCCCAGGAACCCCACCCACTCCATCGAACCACTATCATCACACATATTTCTAAGGCCTCCAAAAACCTCACCCCAGTGACTTGGCAGTGTTTCACGGACAATTCCCCCTTGTAAACACTGTAGCAACAAAAATCTAAATCCCCTTTCAGAGCTTGATTGCACGTGGAACTTCCTCTGCTCCCACTCAAAGGACTTCACAAGGAATAAATGTAAAGAGCTGAAAGTTATTCATTGAAATGTATCTAATTACATCCTCAGGCTTTTGTGAAACAAGAACACGTAGAGAGTGGTACATTTTTGTGTCTCAATGCCCTTTTCCATTTGCAAAATGGAAGCGCATGAATAGTCATAATCCGACAACAAGTCAAGATTGTTATCAACAGCATTATTTTATTCACCTTCAGTATCTGCAGATATTTTACTCCAAATAATGAAATGCATTTCATCAAATTGCTTCCCATTCAGTCTTGTTATATAAAACTTCTCATCTGAGCACACATATAAAAGTCATGATCGAGGCATAAAATGTTCCCTACTTATCCAATTTTTTTTGAAGCTCTGGACACTAAATACAGTCAATCCACTGCCAAATTTCACTCCCCAGCAGCAGCACACTTCAGAAACCTAATCACATTTTTGTAAAATATATCCCTCCATTCAATGTTTTCTGTTTTCATTTTTGATTGAATTGCAGGACAGATGTTTTAATAGGCTGTGGCACAAGGATTTACCAAAATGCCCTATTTATCCATGACTTATTGAAATCCAGGTTTAAGCCAAATCCTGATTCAAGCATAACATTTCTTGGCAAAGTCATGTTTATCAGAAATCATGTGTACACATCAATATCCTGTGGCATTTCAGTCAGTAGGAAAGTTCAAATTCATAACAAATTGGTCAGTTCTCTAATTGCGATTTAATTAGAAAAACAGCAGCCCTTTTGGCACATTTTCCCCCCAAGTACTATTATTGAAATTTCTTACTTGCCACTTCTTGGTCTTTAAAGTAAAATAGTCTCCCAATTTCCAGCTCTAGGTTATTTCAATTGGCAAGGAGAGCTACATTTATTCTGCAAATAGACAGCAATCTCAAAAATGCATATTTTTGCCTCTTTTAAGGATGTGAGGAATCTTTTTTTGCTTTTAACCTCCTTACTCCAAACTGATTTAGTCAATAGCTCAGAGTAAAATAACCTAATAATATTGTTTCTGCCCTTGGGCCAACTTTCAGTTACTAAATGAGACAAGTAGAAGAGAAATGCCCTTGATGACTAGAAAATGTGATTTCCTTCAGGTAATAAGGATTGTCACCATACTTACCTTTGCAATTATTTTTGGAAATATAATCAATGGTTAGTTATCTTCAGAATGGCACCACTCTCCTGAGACAATTTCTCAGTAAATTCCAGCAGCTCTCTTTGGTAGGTGATGTAGTCACTCAATAAGCTAAATAAAAAAAAATTGATTAATCAGATATTTTAGAGAATTGCTGCTCTGCCCACAGATTTATGCCCATTTCAGGCTTAAGCCTTCTTCCTTTTCATTCCAAATAGATAATGAAGTTAATTGTAAGAATGTGAAATAATAGATAAATAAAAGAACTGAGCACTCCTTTCCAGGAGTGAGGAATTTGGGTCAACATGAAGAATTTTTATAGGATCAATTGTTGTTAATCTGCTCCATTTTTTCCAAGTCACTGAAGGATTTATTCACTAAAAAAAATCTCCCTTTGAAACACCTTAATTGATTTTACATCATTTCCTGTTAGTGAGGAATTATAACCCAAAGGTGGGAACATACTTAAAAAATGGATTTTAGGATTGCTTCATGTAAAGTGGACCATGGAATAAAGGGTGGGGGAGGGGACAAGAGAAGATGGGCAGGTCATCAGAGCCATAGGAATAAGGGAAGAGAAAAGAATTGGGGGGGAATAAAAGAAAAAGAAAGGGTGGGGTTACCAAAGTTAGAGAAATCGATGTAAAGGCCATCAGGCTGGAGTCTCCCAAGGCGGAATATGAGGTGTTGTTCCTCCAACCTGGGCCTGGCCTCATTGTGGCAGTAGACGAAACCACGGATAGACATGTCAGTATGGGAATTGGATATGGAATTGGTGAGTGGCCATTGGGAGGTCCTGGCTGTTGCGGTGGATGGAGTGAAGGAGCTCAACGAGATGGTCACCCAATCTGCAACATCTCCTCTCCTGCTCTCCCCCATCCTTTATTCCATGGTCACCTGCCTATCTCTTCTACTGGACTTGTCTATCACCTGAACTCACCTATCCCCTGCCTGCGTGTACTCGTCCCCCTCCCCCTACCTTCTTATTCTGGTTTCTGCCCTCTTCCTTTCCAGTCCTGGTGAAGGGTCTCGGTCTGAAACATCGACTGTTTATTTCCCTCCATGGATGCTACCTGACCTGCTGAGTTCCTCCAGCACTTTTTGTGTAGTGCTAAATTAAGCTTTCAGGAATGGACATGTCAAAGTCAAAGCCAAAGCCAAAGTCAAATTCATTTATTGTCATATGCACAAGTACATGTATGCACAGGTGCAATAAAAACTTAATTGCAACAGCATCATATGTACATAGCATCATATAAGCAGCATTCACAAGAAAAACATAAATTAACAATAAATAAAATAATTTTTTACAAGAAAGAACACAATCAGAACAAAAAAAAGTCCATTTTAGTGCAAAATGATCAAAGTGGTCATAGTGTGGCTAAACTCCAGTGATTAGGGTTTTTCTGGTTAGTTCAAGAGTTGAATGGTTGAAGGGAAGAAGCTGTTCTTGAACTTGGTGGTGCAAGACTTCAGGCTTCTGTACCTCTTGGTTTATGGTAGCTGTGAGAAGATGGCATGGCTCAATGGTGGTGGTCTTTGATGATGGTTGTTGCCTTCTTGAGGCAGCACTGCCTGTAGGTACGACCAATGGTTGGGATGGAAGTGCCCGTGATGTATTGGGCTGAGTCCACTACTCTCTGCAGCTTCTTATGTTCCTGTGCATTTGAATTGCTGAGCACAACCTTAATATGATGTAGGGTGTCCAAATCAACTCACAGTGGGTAGGATTAAGGGCTTCCAAGCGGTGCAGGCAAGTATACCACTCCAATGCAGATGACATTTCCTTTTCAGAACTGTACCATTTTGTATTGTTACTCAGTAAAATAACATACTGCTTCATATTGTGATTATTTGCCTCCACCAACAAGTGCTATCTTTAGTGTTGAAGTTACCTTGTATGTTTGATAAATCACAGCTATTGAGGAATTTAAAAAGTAGTCACAGGCTGTGGCTAAACAGGGCGATAAGGTGGTAAAGAAAGCATATGGCATTCTTGCCTTCGTTAGTTGAGGCATTGAGTTCAAGAGTCAGGAAGCTATGCTGCATCTTTATAAAACTTTAGTTAGGCCACATCTGAAGTATTGCATTCATTTCTGGTCAGCCCATTATAGGAAAGCTGTCGAGGCTTTGGAGAGGGTGCAGAAGAGGTTTCCCAAGATGCTGCCTGAATTAGAGGGCATGTGCTACGAGGATAGGTTGGACAAAATTGGGTTGTTCTCTCTGGAGCGGTGGAGGCTTAGGGGAGAACTGATAGAGGGCTATAAAATTATGAGAGGTATAGACAGAGGAGACAGCTAGTATCTCGTCCACAGTGTTGAAATGTCTAATACCAGAGGGCATGCATTTAAGGTGATAGGGGTTAAGTTCAATGGAAATGTGTGGGACAAGTTTTTTACACAGAGAGTGGTGGGTGCCTGGACTGTGCTGTCTGGGGTGGTGGTGGAGGCAAATATGACAGGGGTGTTCAAGAAGCTCTTAGACAGGCACATGAATGTGAGGGAAATGGTAGGATATGGACTTTGTGAAGGAAGCAGGGATTAGTTTGGTTGAGCATTTTATTATTAATGTAATTGGTTCAGCACAACATTGTGGGCTGAAGGGCCTGTTCCTGTGCTGTTCTGTTCTATGTTCTAATGTTTGATAAGCCATAAAATTTATAAAAATAATTTCAACCTTCTTAATCAAATCTTGTCCTTTAGCTGCATCAATGAATCACTGAACAACAATAATTTTATATTTGTTTGTTGAATATTTTCAAAATTATGATCCCTTTAAATATTTTTGGCTTTTGAACAAATGAATGAGTTTGGTTCATTAAATAAAACCAGATGTTGATGAATTGCTAAATAGGCATGCAGTTAGCAAATTCTGACCAGATCACAGACCTTAATTAGTCTTGCAAAATTCTTTTGTAACCAAAGATTTCTAATCATCTGCTGGCAGTTTTTTTCAATTGGAATATGCGGTCATGATTGGTAATGGTTGATTGTGCATTAAATACAAATCCCAACTATCATCCTAGTTTAACTATTGCTTGTTAATGTAAATATTAATTACCTTTGAGGGATTATTCACACATGTAGCTCTGCTAATTCATAAAACTTGATTTTACGGTTGACCAACTAGCTGGTGGCCAGCTAACTGGTGACTGGCTTCATATTTCTATTTGAGATGAAGTAAGTCAGATTACTCATGTAATTTTATTCCTCTTTTATTCTGTCAGTTTTACAGCTTGGTTCTCATCCTTACCCTCATTCATGGATGTGACTCACTGCAGTCCCAAAGCCTGAACAGTTCCATGAAAGATGCCTCTGGAGAAAAACTGCATTAAGTGATAGCATCTGTTTGCATGTCAAAGACATTGTAACCAGCATTGAAGTAATGATTCTCTGACATTATCTTGATGGACGTTGTCAATTTTCCACTCCCCAAACAAATGTTATGTCCCTTCTCAGATATGGAGAGACACACTCAGTGGTAATGTAACAAAGACACTGAAGGTTACTTCAATAAAACAGACATCAATCAACTTCAATGGTGTCAAAATCTCCTTCAAGTGGAAGCCTGCCTTACAGAGAAATACTTTGCCCTCAAAGTCAAAAAGAGTGAAGAAAGGAAAGCAAACGTAACTGTGACCAATGGATAGCTCTCCAACATGGAAACGTGCATTTTCTGCACAAGGAGCTGCAGGTCTTCGGTCTGGTTACTGACTTACCTCAGATCCATCAGTGAACCATGGTGGAGGTCACCATCACATTGATGAATCACCATCAATGGTTTACATTTTATAGCGCTATTAAAATTTATCTGTTACCTTCAAGGCATGTGAACTTTCCACACCTCACTGGAAAATAGGTTGTGAGAAGAACTTTAATCAGGAAAAATATTTGTGAAAATGGGATCATATAATTGGCAGTTAAATTTGCAATTATAATCAGAAAATCAATATGAAAGATCTATTGGTTTAATTATTTATTTTGAATTTAAGATCAATGTTTTCTGTTACTGGGTTAATTTTTACAGAACGAAGGACACTCATTTCCACTGTATGATATTCCCATTTTTGCAATGGCAAATTCTCACATATCTCTTCAACATGTAATCACTCTTTCATCCATTCACAAGGTTGTGCTAGTAACACCTCTGGAAAAGCCTCAGGCCAGACCTATACTACACAATCTTCCTGCAAAAGGAAGGATAATTTTTCAAACAAAGTACTTTATTGGTGATGAGAGTCAGAAGGGAAAACCGAAGTGAAGATATGTCAATTCTGGAAGCTGAGTTCCATGCACATTTGTTTCCATGTCACGTTTGGCATACACAACAATGAACACATTTCTAAACCTGGCACAGGGAATTGTAACATTTAGTGCAATCGTTTTACAATTGCTAAGAGCTGATGTATAATGTGCTTATACACAGAGACCATTGGACATGGAATAGTGACACCAGTCACTGTGAAATGCATGATTGAAGTGACTGTTGCAGAATTGTGCCCTGCCTATGTGAAACAGGTTTAAACACCAACACTGACCAAGATTGCGGCTGCCTGTTCCAAGAAATATGTAACTGAATTATTTTTATTATATGTGCTAAATAGTAATATTTTAGCTTCTGGAATGTATATTAAAAATTTCAGAGAGGTGCCTGGGCCTTTAAAACTCTGTAATCTGTGTTAAAAGACCAATAGTTTTTGATCCCAATAGCAAAATTTTGAAGGTACAGAGGAAAAATGAAAATCATATCAAAAGCCAGTCTGCTCCGTCTACTCTCAGATGATCATCTTCTGTGTAAAAAGGTTTCTCTAAAATACTTGCTGTCAAAGATGTGGCTTATAAAGACTGTACAAATATCTCAGGCTGAGGTTAACCTGAAGTTTGAAGATTCCTACCTGGTTCAATAGTCTGTTATTGTGTTTTGAGATTAATAATGCTGAGGATAAAACATGGTTTGTTTGATTTATTGGCCACAGCAAGAGATAAAACTTTTATATTATTTGCATTAATAACTCTGAATAACATATTTGTGTAAGAAAGTGGTACCTAAACTTTCTGGCTTTCTGGACTGTTAGTGCACTTGCAACAGGAATTGCATAGCCTTGCTCAAAGGCTACGCAATTATTATTTAAACCAATGTTTCCATTAATCTGCACGTATTGCAGCTGATTGTTAATATGAGATACAATGGATATTTGGAGACACAAGAGAGACTGCAGATGCTGTCATGTACTTATTCAAATGTCTTTTAAACATTGTAATTATACCTGCCTTTATCACTTTCTCTGGCAGCTCGTTCCATATTACCACCATCCTCTGTGTGAATAACTTGTCTCTCAAATCCTCTTTAAATCTTTCCTCTCTCATCTTAAACTTATTCGCTGTCATGATATTTGTGGAAATTCAATAAAAGCCACATACTTACAAACTGGAATTCACAGCACTGATGATTTTAGTGCTTGGCAATTAAAAATTACTTCCCATGGAATTAAATATAATAACAAATTTTTCCAGGTTATTTTGCATCACTCCTGGTACTTGAGTGCTTACTTCCCAATGTGTGTCATGGTTGTTTGCTTGAAATGATTTCCGTGTCAGATGTGGATCAATTTAAATTATTTCTCTTGCAACACAACTTGAGGAACTTTTCAGGAAAAATTAGATCATGTTGTTCTTTGAGCATCAACAGGACAACTGGGTCTTTGCAAAGCAGCGTCACACTGAGGGTTGATGACAATAAATTCTATTTTTAATTTTTATATGTTGGATTCCACCAGCATGACCCTCTTCTACCCCTTCCTACCAGTCTTCCCTCTGACTTCCCAAATGGCTCAAACTCCCTTACCCAAAGATAATCCTGCCATCTCTTTGAGTGACACACACCCTAATCTCCCCCTCCCTAACACCAACAATCTCTGATCACTTACCTGGTGACCTGTTTTAGCAAATCAACACGCCATCCTTCCCCAATTCTGGTGCAAAAACCATAGGACAATTTTCATTCAGAGCATGTGACCAATTGATAGATGAAACATCTGATCTCAATAAAATGCTATGAGATACATTTCTTCATATCAATCCTTGGGAAATATCTTGATATTTGCATCAAGGTATCAAGAGTGTCCCCTGAAGACTAAGAATAAGGTTGTACCATTTACTATTCTGAATTATATAACTACTCTGGTCCAGTATCTCATGGCTGATGGTCAGCCTTAAATCAGGATCTGTCTTCATAAAGTATGGCGTGAGAGACATCAGCAGAAAGCCAAAAGGAATCCTAGAGTTGGATTACAAATCTTTAACCTGCTGACCAACCAGATCTTCAAGCCTTGGGGCCTTCTTCATTTTATTCTTCAGTAGCATCTTGTATCCAGCTACTAAAATTAAAATCACCCGTGTCCCAAACTGCCACTGTAAGCAGATTCTGATCTCTTCGGATATGATTTTAATGGTACTATATGTTGGAACTAGATGACAGCACTCTTTAATTATCCTAGGTGGCCATGGATGAATTTCTACCTCTTTATCCCGGTAGAGGACTCAGCCAGAGGAATGGCCATATTGGGGATGATGATAGTTTGGTCCATCAAAGTTCTGGTACAACTCATTACAGTCATCCAGCTTCTTGCTGAAGGAGAGTTAGAGGTAATGGCTTCTGCAGTAAGCAACTTCAAGGCAATCAGATGTTTCTCTGCAGGACAAAAGAAATTCCAATGAACATATTGAAAAATATAATGACATCAAACTAAATTGCTAACTGCTGACCTGCAGATAATCAAACACCTTTCAACTGGCTTTCTTCAGTGTTAATGATAGGTTATGGCTGCTTGAGTATTTGCAACATTTTCTATTTATAAGCTGTGTGAAAAATGGCCTGGATTTTGCTCCTGTGTTCCTTACCTCTTGTATGTAGTTGTGTATTGCAGGCACGGTAGTGCAGCGGTTA
>JARFYF010000017.1:13912391-13923185 GCA_030265395.1 Rhina ancylostomus | reverse complement strand
GGGTGCAGGGGGGGCGGGTGAGAGCGGGTGGGAGGAGACGTGTGGAGCTGAAATGGTTGAATGGTTGTTGTTGTGCAGTAAGGTCCATACAATGTGTTCTGGAGATCAAAGCAATGTGGGGAGAGAGCTGTAAGTGGTAATTGCCACATGGTGTAGAGATGTTGAGGCCAATGGAATCCATTTTCAGAAGCAGAGTTCAAGGTTGGGTACGTTGTAGGTTTTTCCAGGACAAATCTTGATCCCCATGATCTTTAGACCCTGAGGCCAGATTCCACCATGGAGCTGAGCTGACGACAGTGCATTAACCATGCATTAGTTAATGAGCCAACCGGAGGAAGGTTTATTGCTATTGTTCCATTGCAATTCAAGGCCAGCTGGTCTAAAATGGACTCACAGTCCTGGAAATGCTGATGTGTTGGCCACGTGATGGAATAGCCATGGGCCAAAGGCAACCTGGTCAATGGCAAGACAAGAGGCTAGGTCAGGGCAGGGACCTGGCGGACAGAAAAGGCCAGCAATTGGTAGCCCATTCTGGCCTTGAATTGAGTCACAGAGTTATGTAGCATGGAATCAGGCCCTTCAGCCCAACTCGTCCATGCCAGCCAAGGTGTCTACGTGAGCCAGTCCCACTTGCCTGTATTTGGCCCTTTTCCTGTCCATGTACCTGTCCAAATGTCTTGTAAACATTGTAATATTACCCACCTAAGCCACTTCCTCTGCCAGCACGTTCCACGCACCCATCACCCTCAACTTTCCCCTCAGGCTTCCTTTAAATCTCTCCCCTCTCATCTTAAACCTGTGCCCTCTGGTCTTAGACGCCCCTACCCTGGGAAAAAGATGAGGCCGTAAGACATAGGAGCAGCATTAGGCCATTCGGTTCTTCGAGTCTGCTCCATCATTTGATCATGGCTGATTTATTTAAGATATCTTTATTAGTCACATGTACATGGAAACACACAGTGAAATGCATCTTTCTGTGTTACTGAGAATGTTCTGGGGGCAGCCCGCAAGTGTCTCCACGCTTCTGGCGCCAACATAGCACGCCCACAACTTCCTAACCCGTATGTCAGAGTATGTGTTGTGCTCACTTTCCTCCACGAGGCCTGAATTTTCTTTTCAATGGAGAATTGTTTCTCAGATTTCCAGAGCTCCTCGCCCATGTGAGGAATGGACCTGCACTGGGTGAGGTGGTGGGGACATGTGGAGGCAGTTCTTCAGTCCAGACTCTGCCCTTGGGGTGAAGAGTACCAGAACTCTTCCAAGCTGTGAGATTTCCTGGCTGAAGGGATCAGAATTGCTGTCCATATGGGAAATATATTCCTCACTGTTTCAAGAATGCTTCCTCAGAAGCTGATGGTGATGAGTTCATATCTAGGGAGATTTAAAATGGTGTTGTTTTTCTCCAGTATTGGAAATATTTACACAGATTGAATGGATTAAAAATTATATTGCATAATAAAATATTCTAATGCACCCCAGGATGGAATTTTACATAAAATCTATTCAGTAAATGTGATTGGTAACTTGTGCACATAGTCTGCTTTAGGAGCTCACAGATCCGTGATATCCAATGCCGCATTGATACTACTGTTGATATTTTCTGTTTTGGGTGTCTGGTTTGTGACCGGCACAGATCTGAACGGCAAGATGAAGACTTGCTCCTGTTTTACTCCAAGTGCCTTTTCTTTCTGGGCCACTGCTGGGAGTCTGACAATAAAGATTTGATTTCGTTCCTCCTGGATGTTTCAGAGGCAGTCCTACAATTCCTTTTCCTCAGGTGTCACACCCTGGGGCAGGCTTTATAGGGGGCATCCCCAATCACAATGTCCCATTGACTGTCAGAAATACATGGGGTGGTTGTCCCATTATCCCTGCCACTCGAGGGCAAATCTGTCCTAAAAGGCCCCTTTTAGTTCAAGTGCCTGTTTTTATTTTATTCCGTACTTCCAGAATCTGCAGCATCTTCATTCGTAGATTAGATTAATTTATTAACTGAGATATTTCTGTCATTTCCACACAGACATAATCTCTGTAAACCCTGAGATGGAAACAGTTTGTAGCCACCATTTCTCCCCAGACCAGGTTAACATTTCCTTGTAGAGTTTCTGTTCTGGGGCAACTTTCCAGGAAAATGGTGTTAGGAGTTGTCATTTGCTCTTCATCTGATGCCTACTGGAAATTCAATTTGGCATTATGCAAATATGCAATTTTCAATTCAAACTGAATATTTGCCTGCACATAGTCCATTCCCCTCTATTCCCTGCTTGTTCAAGTCTCTGTATCAATGCCTCTTAGATGTTGCCACCATATCTTGTTCCCACCACTGCCCCTGGCAGCCCATTCCAAAAAAAACTAGCCCCTCACATCTCTTTTAGGCAACACCCCAACCTCTCCATCCTAAAGCTATATCTGCTAGTATTTGACATTTCCACACTGGGAAGCAAGACTGACTATCTACTCAGTCTATGCCTCTCAGAATTTTATATACTTCTACCAGGTCTCCTCTCGGCCACTGACACTGGAGAAAGCAAACCAAATTTGTGCAGCCTCTCCTTGTAGCTAATACTCTCTAATCAAGGCACATCCTGGTGAACCACCTTGGTACCCTCTCCAAAGCCTCCACATCCTTCCTGTAATGCAGCGACCAGAACTGTACACAATATTCCGAATGTGGCCTAACCAAAGTTTTATACAAGTTGTACATCAGCCATTTAACTTAAATGCCAACTAGGTTACAGCAACTAATTGTTGATACTTTTAAAATCAGTTTCACCAGACACAGCCTAATTGACATGGATCCAACATAACTTGCCGTGAAAATCTGTGACCCATGCAGTTGTTGTCATTTAAAATGAATATTTTTAACAAGATGTTTTTTATAATGTCCTTGCAAAATTTGCAGGCGCAGAATTGGAGTTCTTTGAGGACCCCTCAGCATATCCAGTAACAGGTAGGCCAGCAGCTCAGCTTTCGTAGGTTTTCTATATGAATGTAGCTTCAGATGGACTCCTCAGGGAAGGAGGTGAGAAGACAAAGTGGATAATTGGAAGCAAGTGGAGAGAGGGTGAGGACAGGCAAGGAATGGTGATGTCACTGCAGATGAAAGAGGAAAAAGGAACGTGGAGAGCAGAGTATACGTCCTCAGGAGGCTAAAGAAATTCAGCATGTCCCCTTTGACCCTCACCATTTTTTATTGATGCACCACAGAAAGCAACCTATCTGGATGCATCACGGGTTGGTATGGCAACTGCTCTGCCCAGGACCGCAAGAAACTGCAGAGAGTTGTGGACACAGCTCAACACATCACAGAAACCAGCCTCCCCTCCATGGACTCTGCCTACAATTTTTGCTGCCTCGGTAAAGCAGCCAGCATAATCGAAGCCCTACCCACCCCAGGCATTCTTTCTTCCCTCCCATTCCATAAGGCAGAAGATACAAAAGCCTGAAAGCACATACCACCAGGCTCAAGGACAGTTTCTATCCCACTGTTATAAAAGACTACTGAATGTTTCCCTATTACAATAAGGTGTACTCTTGACCTCACAATCTACCTCATCATGGTATTGTCTGCCTGCAATGCACTTTCTCTGTAACTGTAACACTATATTCTATATTCTGTTATTGCTTTTCCCTTGTATTACCTCAATGTACCAATGCAATGAAATGATCTGTATGGATGGCATACATATACCTTTGTACATGTGACAATAATAAACTAATTTACCAATTTACCTTGTGCCATGAATATTTACCTCTCAATCAACATTCCTAAAAGAGATTATCTGGCAATTATCAAATTGCTGACGCAGGGTGATACTAGTGTGTAAAATTGGCTTCTGTATTACCTCCATGACTAATTATCTAAAGGCTGTAAAATATCTTGGACTGGTACTGGTATTGGTTTATTATTGCCACATGCGCTGAGATACAGCGAAAAGCTTTTGTTTCGTGCATCATCCAGACAGATCATGCCATACGTAATTACACTGAGGTAGGAAAAAGAAAACAGACTGCAGAATATGGTGTCGCTGTTACAGCGAAAGTGCAGTGCAGGCAGACAAATAAAGTGCAAGGGCCATGACGAGTAGATTGGGAGATCAAACATTCAAGTGTTCAGCCTTTAATGTACGAGAGATCTGTTCAAAAGTCTGATAACAGTGACAGAAGCTGTCCTTGAGTCTGATCGTTCATGCTCTCAGGTTATTGCATTTTCTGCCCAACAGGAGATGGAAGATGAGAGAATGACGAGGGTGGGGGGGGAGCGGGGGGGGTCCTTGATTATGTCGGCAGCTTCCCTGAGGCAGCGGTAAGTGTAGATGTAGTCAATGGAGGGGAGGCTGGTTTGCGTGATGGACTGGGCTGAGTTCACAACTCTCTGCAGCTTCTTGCGGTCTTGAGCAGAGCAGTTGCCATTCTAAGCTGTGATTCATTAGGATAGGATGCTTTCTGTGGTGCATCTATAAAAATTAGCAAGAGTCATTGGGGACAAACCAAATTTCCTTAGCGTCCTGAGCAGTAGAGGCGCTGGTATGCATTCTTGGCCATAGCATACACGTGGCTGGATCAGGTCAAATTGCTGGGGATATTTACACCTTGGAGCTTGAAGTTCTCAACCATCTCCACCTCAGCACCATTGACACAGACAGGGAAATGTACTCCCCCACACTTCCTGAAGTCAATGACCAGCTCTTACATGAATGCATTTTTCCACTTTTTTTAATCAATCAAACACCTCCATTAGCTCCAGAAAAGCAGATGAACACTACTTATCATGCATTCACAGAATTCCATTCTTTTACCTATCATCAGATTGTATTTTTCTGTCACAAATTGTTCAGATATTGTTACCCAGTTTGTTCAGCTCATGGAACTAAATGTACAACAAATGTGACAGATATGCTATTGTTAGAGCCAAACTTCATTCTAATTAGTTTTTCAAACTCTGTTTGAACACATAAAACATGGTATAGGCCCTTCAGCCCACAATGTTATGCCGACATTTTATCCTGCTCTGAGATCTGTCTAACCCTTCCCTCCCACATAGACCCCCATTTCCCTATCAGTCATGTGTCTATCTAAGAGTCTCTTAAATGCCCCTAATGTATCTGCCTCCACAACCTCTGCCGGCAGTGTGCTCCACACACCCACCACTCTCTGTGTAAAAAACTTACCCCTGACATCCCCCTTATACCTTCCTCCAATCATCTTAAAATTATGTCCCCTCGTGTTAGCCATTGTCACCCTGGGAAAAAGGTCTCTGACTGTCCACTCAATCAATGCCTCTTATCATCTTGTACAGCCCTATCAAGTCATTGAATTTAATTGAATTCAATCAAGTAAAAAGGTCCATGTGGACAGCCATTTCTTTCCCATTGATTCCTATGGGCAATGCTACAGGTTCAGCCAGTAGACTTCTCAGCCTGAGAGCTGGTTACTTGGTTGATGATCTTACTATTATTGTAGTGTAGCAGTTAACGTAAGGCTATTACAGCGCCAACAACCCGGGTTCAATTCCAGCTACTGTCTGTAAGAAATTCGTATGTTTTCCCTGTGTCTGCATGGGTTTCCTCCGGGTGCTCCCATTTCCTCCCACATTCCAAAGACATACAGGTTAGGAAGCTGTGGCGTGCTATGTTGACGCCAGAAGTGTGGCGAAACTTGTGGGCTGTCCCAGAACATTCTACGCAAAAGAAGCATTTTGCTGTGTTTTGATGTACATGTGACTAATAAAGAAATCTTATCTATCCAGTTGAACTCCATGGTATATTCATTGGCACAGTACAGAGGTACATGTAGCGCAGTGCAATGTGCCATTGTGGTCTTAAGCCTGCACCATTGTTGGATTTTGGGAGTTCCCTTAAGAAGTGAGAAAAGTCTAATACCAGACAGAGGATCTGCCCTGCTGGGATAGAAAGTCACCTCAAAATTTGCAGACGAAACAAGATATTGAATTTTCATAACTTACTTATTATGACACAGAAGGAGGTATTTGGGCCATTGTGACATGCCAGCTCAGAGCAAAGCAATCCCATTCAGTTCCATTCCCCTCTTACTTCCCTGTAACCTATTCTATCTTACATACTTTTGTCTCTTTTGCAATTTATCTATACTAAGAGTAATTGACAATAGCCAATTACCTTACCAGTGTGTCTTTAAGTTATGGCACAATCTGAGACACCCAGTGACAATGCACACCATCAGAGAGAGAAGGTGCAAAGTGCACACTGTACCTGAGGTCAGGATTGAACCCATGTCACTGGAACTGTAAGGAAACATCATTAACTGCTCTGCCATTGTACAGCCATTTGGTAAACATTGAGGATGATAGACACAGACAGATTAAAAGACAGTAAATTGGTGAAATGGGCAGAGGAAATTTAATGTCAAGAAATATATTTTGAGAGAAGGAACAAAGAGAGACAGTGCAATGTATAGAGTACAGTTCTAAAGGCACTGCACAAAGTGGGGGATCCAGGGAAAATGTATCCAAGTCTTTGAAGTTAATAGGTTGAGAAAATGGGTAAGCATATGGGAACCAGAGCTTTATAAAAGCATAGAGTACAAATGCAAGTCAGTTATGTTGAATCTGTAAAACACTAGTTCAGTTGTGATGCCTTTCATTTCTGAGTATCACAGTCATATGAAAGGTATGAAGGTGTTCGGGAGGGATAGATGGGTTGAGTAGAGAAAACTGAAAGAAGATTAAATGCCAAAATTATGAACAGTTTATCAGTCATGAACAAATTATCAAGCTCCAGAGAGAGTGAATAAAGAGAAGTTGTTCCCATTTGCAGGAAGGTCAAAAATGAAAGGACACAGATTGAAGGTGACTGAAAAAACAACCAAAGGTGACACAAGGAAATATTTTTCACACAGTGAGTGGTTCTGATCTGGAATTTATTGAATGAATGGGTAATGGAAGCATTTTCAGTGATGGCTTTTAGAAAGGAATAAGGTCAACACTTGAATGAAAACCATTTGTGTGCCTGTAGAGAAAGAACCATGGAATGGGATTAATCAGACAGGTCTTATGAAAAGCCAGTACCAATGTGATAGGCAGAATGACTTTATATGTTTTAAGGTTTCAATAAATTTTGCTCACTAATTTGCATTCAGTTTAATATGGTAACTGCTGTTCTGTGGAGACATGACATGCCAGGGCCCAGTTCTCTTTCATTCTCACATGTAACAGTTTCTGCTCTGCTAATAGGGGGGAGTTTTCACCTTGACTGTCCAGATATTAAATTGGCAAAATTGACTATCTTCCCAATGTAGAATGTGTTCTATTTTTCACACAATGATTTCATCAGTAAGGTTAACAAAGGTGAAAGTAATGCACCTGAATTATGAGAGGGAGTGTGGGGATGTTTCCTTGGGAGAAACACTTACAGTTAAATTGTGATAGAAATGCTGAGAACTCTGGAGAAAGGTCTCTGGGATAGCAGTGATATTAATTAGGAAAGAGAACTGGTCTTGACAGATATAAGCAAGGGTCATTGAAATTAATAAGATACTAAAACATTACAAGGCCTGGAATTCATACACTTCATACAGCAAAGCAATTGCACTTTCAATCAATGCACTTTCCACTCTCAGTTAGTGTCTTTCAGTTCATTTGGATGCAAGGTTGACTTTAAAGTTAATATATCTTAGCTGCACACTACAAAGTGTTTATATGGACACACTTTATTTTGGCGGACAGAACTGGGCCCTTCAAACTCTAGAATCAGGCATGCGGGTAATGATCAAACAGCATCTGTATCATGTCAACTGTATGTACACTACAGATGTAGTGGAGTCTCACTGGGAAAGGCTCCCATGTTGTGTTTACATGATATTTAAGTGCAGTAAAGACATGTCAATGTGGGAAACCTACTGTCTGACTATCTCTTTGTATCTTTTCCTTCTCAATTTGCTTGTAGCAATCATTTAAAGGAAAGTGATAAAACATATTCCTATTCAATTGCATCTTTATAACTTATACGATGCTCTTCTATCCACATGCAATTATATTTGGTTGCCCAACCATGATTAAAATATTAATTTCAATCTGAAGCAACATTTAGGCCTTACAGTTATAGAATGTTTACCTTACCTTGGTTAAGCTGTGTTCAGAATACTCTGAAGAGTTCTGAGCTCCTTATTATAGAGAAGTGTTTGAGAAAGTGCAAAGCAAGATGTATAAGGATAATATTAGGATTGAGAGAGTAAAGCTATATCAGAAGACTAAACAGGCTGGAATTCTTTTTCTATAAAGGGAAGGGTGAAAGGAGACCAGATAGAGATTTTTTAAATGATGAAAGATTTTCATTGGGGAAGCACAGATAAAATATTTCTATTTGTGAAAACTCAAAAGAGAGCCTTAAATATCAGATAGTTACCAAGAAATACAATAAGGAATTCAGGAGAAACTTCTCTTTCAGAGAGTAATAAGAATGTGAAATTCTCTAGCATATGGAGAGGTTGAAGTGCAGAGCATAGGTACATTTAAGGCAAGATTGTTAAGTACAAGAATGAGAAAGGATTAGAAGGATATAGTGTTATGGTAGTTGAATTGAAGTTCATGTGGAGCATAATTTTTTTTAGACTGAATGCTTTAAATTCCTTGCACAATGGAACATAATAAACTTCAGAATAACCTTTAAGTTGTTCCAGAGTGATAGCAGGCATGTCTATACCTATGTAGTAAAGAGCAGTGTCTCAGCCTACATCCACCAGTTCTGCCCCCTTGCTAGAAGCAGACTGGCCTTTGGTCCTGGTTGACACATGCTCAATTACAAAAGTATGCAACTGCCCTCTGGCACTGTTGGAGTTTAAAGCAGGGACCCAGAAATATAGCAATCACCATCACCTCACTGTAATGACCATCTAGTGCACCCATTCTGGCGCACTAAAAAATCCAGCCATGTTTCTTCAAGGAAAGTCCAACTGGTCACAAAAGGTGGGTGTAGAATCTGATAAACTTTCTAAGAGGGTAGTAGAAAAAATATTTGGTTGAGGAATATTTTAAAATTTTGAGGTTCAGGACAATGGGACAAAATAGGCAACTCACAGACGCAATGGGCCAAATGGCCTCTTTGCTCAGTAAAATTTGTGAATTTATATTTGAGTTTATTCTCTCAGTAATAAGCTAAGAAGGGATGATTATAATATATACAGAAGAGCACACTCTGTTTGATTATTACTTAACTGTTTACATTCAGTCAGTAATCAATCTTTTCCATATCCTCTTGTAAAACCAAGCAGCAAGTGTCAGTTTCTTTCACATAAGATAATTGAAATGAAATTTAAGATTTTTAAATATCCAGTAGAATAGATTACTGAAAAAGCAAACAGATTTTCAAGATTTCACAGATTTATTTTTGTGTCTAAAAAACAGGCAGAGTGGCTCCTTTATGGTAAGAGCACAAGTGGGTAATGATTGAAAGGCAGAATATATTTTACCCAAACTTGAAAATACATTTCTGGCACTGAGTTGCTGTTGTGACATAATTCTAAGTCTTTATCATCTCTGACATTAAGAGGATAGACTAAAGACTAGCTGTAGTAAATTAATTTTCCTGGTCCAGTCAATATTGCACAAAGTGTGCAGACTACAAGTGTCCATGCTGAAGTATCATCAGCAGATTAAAGTAAAACAGACCACTGATGTAGGGTTTGGGTGAGGGCTTGTCTTTTATGAAGTTTCCTGTGCCAAACAAAAATACTGAGGAGGAATTACATCTGGGATCATACATCTAAACATTTACATGGGTATCAATCACCTCCTTGCACACAGCTCCACAGAAGACTATGGAATCAAAATTAGATAAGTGAGTGTATCCATGACCAATATTCACATTCTTCAATACTTTAGCATGGTGGACCATTGATAAGAAGAGTCTTGATATTGAAGGGCTGACCAGGCCAATACAGAGGGTAGAAAAGTCAAGGTGGAGACTGGAGTCACATGTAAACCAGACTAAGTATTAGTAATAGGTTGCCATCTATGATGGGCATCTGGGCTGCTACAACAATATTAGTTTATAGAATCATGGACTAATACAGCACAGAAACAACTGGTCCATACTGACTAAGATGCTCATCTAAGCCAGTCCCATTTACCTGCATTTGAACCATATCTCTCTCAACCTTTCCATGTACCTATCCAAGTGTCTTTTAAGTGTTGTTAATGCCTCAACCACTTCCTCTGGCAGCTCATTCCATATATGGATCACCCACTTGATGAAACAATTGTGTCTTAGGTTCCTATTATATCTTTTCCTTCTCACCTTAAAACTATGCTTCTCGTTCTTAATTCCCCAACCCTGGGAAAAAATGCACTTTTAAAATGTTATAAATGTAGTATATTTTTGCCTTCAAGTCACAAATTGTCTGATTTATTGAAGTCAATTTTCAAGAGATGTAAACTAATGATCTGGTGAAGTGGTGGCCTTTAGATTCGAGCCAGATACAATGAGTGTCACATTACTATAACCAGCATTTTTTTGGAGTACAGTCACTGTTTATTTACAGGCAAATGAAGCAGCCAACAAGTACACAAAGCAAAGTCCCACAAACCATAATTAGTTTATCTCTTTTACTGACTTAAATGATAAGCAACTGAAGGGTGAATTTTGAACAGGGACTGGTGAAAATCCTGCTCTTTATCAAATAGTAGTACAAACTCTATTACATTCAGCAGAACACACAGGCAGGCATTTGACTGAATTAACCACCTCCTGTCATGGTTCTGAGTTCTGGCCCTCAATTTGGCTCCATTAATGCCTTGTTGTCCAGCACATGGATTCCATG
>JARFYF010000017.1:13861556-13872056 GCA_030265395.1 Rhina ancylostomus | reverse complement strand
ACAACTGGAGATGGTCAGAGACAATAGGCACAGAGATGCCACAGACCTTCCACTACTAGGGTTTGGAGACACAGTGAGGATGTAGCCCACATTACACCAACACCAGACATGATAGAAAGCAATGATGACTTATTGTACGCCACACCCCAGAACATAAGAGGTGAGGTGTGGTATACAATAAGTTATATGGGAGGAGCAGACATGGTAGGAGAGTCTGTGAACCCAAGGATCTGGAAGAACTTTGTGCTGAAGTGCCAGAAACCTGGTTTATTTTTAACATTAACACAAGAACATAAGAAATAGAAGCAGAAGTAGACCTTTCGGCCTTTCGTGCTGGTCTCCTTTTTTACTAAGATCATGACTGGTCTTTCATCTTAACATCATTTCCCTGCATTAACCCTGCATCATTCGATTCCCATAATATTTTAAATGTTATCAATCCCTTTCTTGAATATACTTAATGATTGAGAACCCACAGCCTTCTTAGGTGAGAAATCTGAAAGATTCACTATCTTCTGGATGAAACAAAAATCTTCCTATTTCAGTCCTGAATGGCTGAACTTGGATTTTGAGAATGTGACCTCTGGTTCTGGAGTCCCAGCGTGGAAAGGATGATCATCTATCCTTATAGCTTGTCAAGCCCAATTAGAAATGTGTATGTTTCAATAAGACCACTTCCCATTCTTCCAGACTCAACTTAGTATAGGTTCAGTCTGCTAGTCTCTTCTCATACAACAAACCTGCCATCCCTGAAATCAATCTGGTGGACATCCGCTGTATTCCATCTATTACATTTTGGATCTGATTTATTTCCTTTTGTATGCTTTTCTATCATTGAAGGAGAGATGCATATGAAGGGCAGCATGGTGGTGCAGCCTGTAAAACTGTTGCCTTACTGCTTCAGTGTCCTGGATTCAATCTTGCTCTCAGGTGCGGTGTTGACTTTGCGGTTTCTCTCTGTGAGTGCATGGATTTTCCTCACATACTCTGGTTTCCTCTCACATACCTAAGTAATTTAACTGATTGTTGTAAATTACCCTTAGTGTACAGGGAACTAAGTGGAGAATGAAACTAAGAGCCAGTATAGAATCAATGGGTTGAAAAGCCTCCCTCTAGATCAAAATATGAGAATACTTGTTATCAATCTAGATAACAAAGTATGAGAATAATATAAGCAGCCTTTGTAATAATGAATGTATACCCTATTGGCAATTGTGGCATGTGACCAACTGCTCTTTGTATAATGTTACTGGTATGGCAAGAAAGACTGAGAAAAGTGTTAGTTTGATGACGCAGCCTTGCTTGATAACTGTCTGCGCTGATTAAGTCTATTATGGACCTGTAGATTAAAATCATGGCTTTCATACCACTATGAAGCAGAGATAAATTTCTATGATTTAAGAAGAATGTTGCTTAATTACTCTCAACTGATGAAAGTCAAATGCTTCAGTAACAGCGAGACAGTCAGCAGTCACTGGAAAAAACAAATCAAATAACTCAGTCATAACTTGAACGTGAGCTCCCTTGACTCCATTCCAAAATGAACTGTCCTGTCCAACCCCATTGCCACCTTTGTCCTACAAGAGGTTAAAGATCACAGGCCAATGAAAAAGAACAAGTCATTAGAAACAGATGATATACCTAATGAAGTTCTAAAACTTGGAGAGAGCATCTTTGATAACAGATCAACCAACTTACCTCCGGCTTCTGGGAAGAGGAGAATGCATCAGGTAATGTCATTCTTCCCAAAAAGAGACAAATCTACAGGAAGATCCCCCTGATGTCTGTTGCAGAGGAAGTCATTGACAGGGTCCTCCTCAACTGCCTCCTCCAATGGCTGAAGAGCTGCACCATGAATCACAATGTTGGTTCTATCCACCTTGAGACACATTGAACATGAACTTCATCATGTCTCACTTCCAAGAGAAATGCAGGGAACTGCATCAGACATAGATACTGTCTCTTTTCTTTGTTGTGGCCTCCTTACACAGAGACTGGTATTATCCAATTCTACACTTCTTCCAATGTTGCACTTCACCTCAATAAGCATTCCACTGGAGTGGAGCTAATCTATAAGATTATTCAATCTACATCATCTCCATTCCAGAAGTCATTCCAATGTCAGGCATTGAACTGCATTGGGCAAATTGTTCTTGAGCTTCAAGTCATGTCAACAATGAAATAAATGGGAAAAGGGACATTGCATTCAACATCTGCAGTAAAACTCATTTATTAAGGTGCCGCACTGTACAATAATACCTTCCAACAGTAAGGGTCCATGAACGACAGTAAAACATATAAACTGCTTCTTATATCTCAAGAGCCACATTTTAATGACAACAGATACCAGTGGTGATACTCACCATCACCTTTAGTGCACAAGCACATCCTTTGGCCATCTGAGGAAAAGAGGGTAAATTAAGACTTCAAACCGAGCACTAAACTCACAATCTACAGTGCAGTATAATCCCTACCCTACTATAACCATCTGAGACATGGACTGCCTAAAGTAGGCACCTCAAAGCATTGGTGAGACACCACCACAGTTTCTCTACATGATTATCCAAATATACTGGGAGAAAAAGCAAACCACGATCGCAGACTCTCTCGGGTCAAGTCACCAGCATTAAAACAAGAGGTTACTAAGTGGACAGAGGAAAATATTGAGGGATGCTATTAAAGCTTTCCTGAAAGTTTAACATCTCCACCAGCTCATGGTAATCTAATTCTTGGCCCATGACTGCTCAAGATGAGGAATGCAATCCGGATAGTATGGAGAAGCTAGAGTCCTTTCATCAGATGCACACAGAAGCTCAGTGTAAGTGGCAGAAGGAGTGTACCACCTCCCGAACCAACAACGCTCTTACTGCAGAAGTGGAGTGGAAGCAGGGCATGCTTGATCCCAAGAACTGCTAAAGAATGAGAAGCCACACAGTGATGTTCTCTGTCACTCAAAGCTATTCTTTTGTTTAGCACAGTACCATTGTTTTCAGTTTGATTCTCTGACTGCTTTCCAGAGATTCTGATATAGATCTATTCCCCCAAGATTTTGTATAGCAAAATAACTGAAATTTGATGTTTGTTTATCCAAATAATCTCTGATAATGGCAAGACATTTTAAAGGATAGACTGGTTAAAATCTGCAAGCAACCTTTACTGTGCTTCTGCTAGATTTTTGCATATGTGGTGGAACTAGCTTGATTGTTTTTAATGGAATGTGTGAAAGTGGTACATGTTCAATTGTGAAATTTACCCTCTGAATGTTACATTCATCAATCCTTTCAATCAAGGTTTCAACAGCAGATGGAAGAATAAAATTTGATTCTGTTTTTACAATCATTTTGTCTTCTTAAAATCTTGCATTTCAAACTAATTTATAAATGCAATTAACCCTCCAGGGACTTAACAGGGACTCTACATGCTTTCCATCACCCTATCATTTTCCTTGACACATACCTCAGGGATTAAACACTGACCTGTACTGGAGCCAAAAGGTTAAATGACAGCAAAGTATTTCCATGCTCATGAAAATTGTATTGCTCTTTTCTGCTACATCTTTGCGATCATATATCATTCAAATTGCATTTTGTAGAAAATCAGACAGTAATTGCTGCAATTCCATTTTAGTTGTGAGGTGCTGTGGGCAGAGATTATTGTGAGGTGTGTTTACACCTAAAGTGAAGTTGTGGAACGCAAATCAAGGGAGGAAACACCAACACTGTCTCGATGGTGATTTACTAAGGATACAGGCACAGTATCACCACTGGACATTATCTGGAGGAGTATACCATTGATTGAGAGGCATGGATTTATATTCCACTACTGTTGCTATGAGAGTTAAATTCAGGTAATTAATTAAATCTGGAATCTAAAGCGAGTATCAATAATGGTAACCCATGAAACTGTTGTTTAGAAACCCATCGGGCTCATCAATGTCCTTCAGGGAAGGAAATCTGTCACCATTTGCTTGTTTGGCTGACATGTGACTCCAGATCTACCAAGTGTTTCCCGAGCTCAGCAACAATTAAGGATGGATGATAAAAACTGGCTTTGCCCGCAACATCTGTATTGGGTGGACTGTCTTCTCCTGCATGGTGTCCAGCTTCTTGTATGTTACTCTGACCAGGAAAAGCATGCAGTCACATATCTGACTTGTGTCTTGTAGATGGTAGAAAAGCTTTGCTAAATCAGTCATTGAATCATTTGCCTCAGAACACCCAGCATCTTGTTGACATTTTATCCATGTGGCAGATTCAGTTAATTTAGGTAATCCCAGGATATTGATGGTGGAAGATTCAATGATAGTGATGTTATTGATTGTCAGAGGGAGGTGATTGGAGTCTCCTTTTTATTACTTATAATTTCTTGGAACATAGAGGAGACACGTTTGGTCCATCAAGTCTATGTCGGCTCTCAGACCATTTCCATCAGACCCATTCTCCCACTTATTTCCCTGTAACCCATTCACTCTCACATGCCCATCAGCTCTCTCCTGATTCTCCTACCACCCACCTGCACTAGTGGTAATTTACCTACCAGCACAGCTTTGAGATGTGGAAGGAAACCAGAAGCTCAGGGGGAAACCCATTCACACACAGGGAGAACATGCAGACAGAAGCCAAGATCAGAATTGAATCTGGGTCACAGGAGCTGTATAGCAACACTGTCTGCTTCACAACTGTGCCACCCACGATTCAAAGAAGAGTTCACCCAAGTGACCGGAGCAACATTTTTTCTCTCAACTATCAGATGATCTGCTCATTTATAACATTTATCATGTACAGAAATTGGCTGTCATAATTTTACATTAAAACATTGTAATTTCAAAAGTACTTCTTCGGTTCTGAAGTGTTTGAGAAGAAACTGAGATTAAGAAAGAAGATATATTGATGCAACTTTGTCCTTTTCTTTCAGAATTGAATTGAGACAAAAGGAGAGTGAGAATCCCTCCTCCAGACCCTCCACATTGCTTTGGTTTACTGTTACCTGAGGCATTAATTGCAGAGTCAAACTGCATTTACACGTCAATATAAAATTGCAATGCAATCTTAAACTTGAAGAGGATAGTGCTTGTTGTTTGACAGGATTTGGGAAATTGCATGCTTGGAAGTACAGAAAATATTTGTGGAGAAAACTGCATTGTTATCCAATAGTTCGGAATTGAATCTTCTGGATTTCAGACACTTATTTAATGTGCTCTTTATATGCTGCATATGCATTTAGAAAAATATTTGAATGTTTCATTTACAAAGAGGTAGAAAATTCCTTTGTCATCTTGTGAGGTCAGATCTTATAAGCTAGGGGCTATTCAATACGGTGCCGGAGCCTATAAAGTCTACTTCAAGTAAGGATGTTTTTTTCTGAACAGTAATATTTTGTTTTTACAACTTATCTGACTGTGTGTGGAGCCCTTGCAGTCAGTTTTGATCAAGGTCAAGTGCTGTTTTTACAAGTATTTAGATGCTATCTCAGGGAATCTCTAATTCAACAGCAGTCAAAAGTTACATTTACTTGGATCAGACAGAGTTCTACTGGGGACCTGCATCAAGTTCACATTACTAGGTCTGGCTTTGCCTTTGGATATCATTCCATCTCTTCACATTAACTTATCCAACTTCCGGATTCAACTCTGCTGACAAGCCCGGAGATGGCAACAAATCCAGTGTGTTTCTTTTAAGTTTCCCAAAAACCTTTTTTCGGAATCTTGTACGTGGTCTTAATAAAGATGGAAAGAAGAATGTTAACTGCACATATTTTTTCTTTGTCTCTTAATCCCTGTCATTTACTCCTTAGATCTGATGCATTTTACTTCATGTTTGTGAAAGATGCTTTGTAGACTGTTCTCATATTTTGTCGAGTGGCAGTATAAGCCTCTGTTTTTCTCAGGTAGCTAATATAATCTCATGGTAAAGAAACCCAAGAATCTTAAATAACCATTTTAGGTAAATTTGGATATTTCAGGGCATATTTATAACCTAGGTACTGATTGGCGAATTGCACTAATTTGCGCATCACATTTCTTTGTTGTTTCACTATTAGCAGCATGGTTTTCATCTGCCCAGGACCTAAGCTTTCTCCCTAAACTTCTGCACTGTTCTGCTCTTTCCACCTTTAAAACACTCCTTATAATCAACCTCTTTGATCAAATCTCTTGTGAACATTGAATTCTACAGTTTCAGATAACCTGCTCCACCTCTGTGCCTTTTTCTCTCCTCCTCGTCTACTCCAATTATCCCCAGTCCCCTGTCATCCAGTTTCTTTCCCTTCCTCCACCTTCTCTTCCTATCACCCACATACTTCTCCTACTGGGTTCACTCCCCCCACTGTTCCCATCTGCCCACACCACCTTCCATGTCCCACTTTCCTTTCCTATCAGACTGCATCAATCTGCAATCCTTTGTTGCCTCCATGAAGTACTCCAGTATAGTCAATGTTGCAACAAAGGAAACTTGGCAGCCAATTTATGCATTACAAGCTCCCAGAGACAATGGTAATGTAAATAGCCTTATCATAGGCTTCACTTATTGATTGGGGACAAAAATTAGCAGATGTTATCACCTCCTAGTCTCTGTTGCTATTTACTTTTGTGTGATAATGCAGCCAAGGAGCATGTTGCATTGTTACACTATATTAAAGGATTAAAGGTACTTTACAAGTGTACGTCATAGCTTTTAATTAGAGCTACTTAGAATCGACAGACTGGACTAACACAGCCCTGTGTTATTCTCTGGCCAGAGAAACCAGAACACTCCACATGAGGCAGGCATTTTTCTCACATTCAAGGGCTATAAAATCATGTTTAATAGTTTACTATGTACAACTTGTAGAATTACTACATTATTATTATCCAAAATAATGTTGGATGTCTTGCCTTGCTTGCTTAATTTCAATTCAGGTCATTTCAAATCCTCGTTAGACCATGTCAACCCCAAACCATTATAAATAAAGAGAAAGAAAAACAGATTTGCATTATCATAATTCTGTATTTCATGAGGTTGTTTCACCTCATGAAGTACTCCAGTAAACTCAATGTTGCAACAAAGAAAACTTGGCAGCCAATTTATGCACTACAAACTCCCAGAGACAATGGTTATATAAATAGCCTTATCATGGGCTTCATTTATTGGAACAGACATTATCAAAACTTTGTTGGTTTTCTTCAAAATAGTGCCAGAAGATCCTGTATGACTCCTCCAAAGGACACTCAGATCATTGCTTTAACATTTCATGTAAAGGATAGCTAGCTAGAAATTAAAACTTGCCTCTAAAGATGCATTAAACAGTTGGTTGATGACAGACTGATGAACATTTTGTTTGAAGACCCTTCACTGGGATATTCAGTAGATCACACAACCCAAGGTCCAGTGTTCCACTGACTGGACTTTGCAAATGAAAGCCCTTTCCTTTGAATGCTCTGCTACTGAGGTGTGAACAAAGAAAGTATTAAATCCAACGCTGGGCGTAGCTCCATAAGTAGTCACAGTGGAGAGAAGCCCAAGATTAGTGGGGTTAGATCAGTGATCGGAAAGGTAGCTTGGGTCAATCAGTAGATTGGCGAAAGGATCAGAACAAGGATTGGTTGAGGGTCATGCAAGAGTCTGCTGCAAGATACCACGATGGAACTGGGTCCTACCATCAGTGGACTTCAAACACAAAATGATGTCCCCTTAAAGTCATAGTGAAGCAGGACTCATAAGCACTTTAAACTACTGCTTCCACATGAAGTACAAGGGCAGCATGGCCACATTCACATGAATGAAATTTATGGAAATGACACACGCATGCATTGTCTGAATTTCATGACACAAGAGTATATGAGAAGTATGGGATGCACCCAGAAAAGAGATAACCTGGTTCTTGATTTTTCTACTGTGAGACTTTTCACTGAAAATGAATTGTATGACATGAAAACTTCACACATATATTACCTGTTCATCAATCCATTCAATGGTTCCCTGAGGTAAAAGATAGAAAAATGGAGTGTCTTAATGAGGTACGTTTATGATCGTAATGGGCAGATTGACAAAATGTATTCCGTGAGTCAAGATTCTTGGACACAATAGCTCTTTTAATCATTTGCATCTTTCATATGGTCTATGTCCTGTGTGAATTCTGTTGAGACCTCACGGAACCTGGGGACCTTGCTGTAGGGTCAGAAATGAGATATTTGTTCCCTGCACTGAATGTATCCCACAGTTCCTTCCATCTGGATAAAAACATAAACAATAGGAACAGGGAAAGGACAATTAGCTCCCCAAACCTGCTCCACCAATTTGACCCTGTTGATCTAATCATGTACTCAACTCCATTTCACTGTCCATTGCCTATAACTCTTGACTCCCTGATAGCCCAAAGATTTATCCTACTCAGCGCTGAATATATTCAATGTCTCATCCCACACAACTCTTTGGGATCTCAGACACCCAGATCTCTCTGTGCAGCAACATTATGTGGTCTCTCTCCAGTTAAACACTAATCTGCTTTTTTACTCTTCCTGCCAAATGGGATAATCTCACATTTCTACACGTTATCCTTCATCTGCCAAACTTTCTCCCCCATTTAACCTATCTTTATCACCAAGTGTTTGTACCTAGGGCCTGGATGTTTTCCTGAATGGTTGACCTGATTTTAAATGCTTCAGTGATGCTTGTGAATGGGAAGGTTGGTGTCTCCACAATTTTAGAGTCATAGATTGATACAGTCCAGAAGCAAGTCCTTCAGCTCACCCTGTCCATGCCAGCTATCATGTCCTACTTATACTAATCCCATTTACTAGCAATTGGTCTGTAGTCTACTGTGCCTTGGCAACGGAAGTGTTCATCCAATAGTTTCTTAAACGTGAGAGTATCTTCCTCCATCACTTTTTCAGGTAGTGTGTTCTAGATGGATTGTGGAATTGTGGAACAGCAGGCAGGCAATGTAGTTCCTCAACTAGACTGGATTTAAGGGACTACCTTGGTGTAATTATATATGGCATAATCTGGCTGGATGGCATGCAGAACAAAAGCTTTTCACTATCTCGGTGCATATGACAATAATAACCGATACTCAATAAATATCCAATCAGGGTGCACAAAATGGCACTTAGCTGCATGTTTGTTTGGTGGCATGAGGCAAAATAAAGCCACTCAGTATCAAGGTGGAAAAGAATTTTCATTGTACTTTGATACAACAGTATAGTATGTGGATTAATGAAGGCAATTAGCTGTGGAAAGGTGGGAAGCAGCGCAGGAACCCATGTGGCCAGCTTGCAGCAATTTAAGGCATGATGAGTTAAATCCTAAAGTGAGGTGAACTTGCAGACACTATCAGGGAAAGTAAAATGGAAAAGAGTTAACCAAACTGTTACCAAGCACTCCACAAAAATGTCTAAAACCATAAAGCTATCATAAATGTAGAGGACAAAAATAAAAATAAACTATTACTTGACAGAAGCAGGCTACCTTTCAGAGAGACAGGGGTTATTTTTAACAGCAGTGCAAAACAGAGTTGATATATGCTATTGTTATTATAGTAACTGGTGTTATTTTGGCTGCATCTAAAGATGGCTTGAATTAGATCTTAAATATACTGGAGTCTGAGAGAGAGTGATGGAGAAAATATTGAGGCACAGCTAGGGATTGTAACTCAGGATGAGGGATTGATCATTAGGACATGATGAGAAGAATTATATTTATGTAGAGGATTGTACATCTTTGGAGCTTTCTGTCACAGAGCATTATGAGTGTTCAACTCAGATTTTTGGACTCTTAAGGGAATCAGGGAATATGTCCACCATAGGGGAAGATGAATGGAGCATTGGATCACCATGATCTAACTGAATGATGCAGCAGGCTAATGTGTTAATGGATGGATTACTGCAGCTCCTACCTCTTGAGGTTTTTCAAATGTTTGTAGGCCTTGTAAAGGACTGAACACACTCAAAACAAGCAGAAGGTTATTCAAATATGCAGAAGTTGGAATCCTATGCCAATTGTAGGATGCAGAATTACATACTTAAACAGCCCTGTACAAGAATCAGTCACAGCTTGTCTGCAGGACTCGAGCTGACAGTGAAAGACCTGCACCATTGTGTGATTGACATCTCATTTGAAATTAACCAGCAGACTGCAGGAAGCAAACTGGCTCCCACCATGGCAGCTCATACGTCTTGTTTCCTCCTGGCTATTACTTGTTGCCAGCTGTGGTTAATGGAAGGGGGAAATTCTTGCCAGGTCTCTGGGACAACAGTAGGTTGCCAGTTTTTGCAGGACCCGCAAATGTACTCCTACTTCTCTGAGTGTCAAAGAATTCCAGTCACCTCTTCCCCCCCATTCTCAAACCAATCATCTATCACCTCAACAGATTCTTTCCCATTTATTCTTGATCCTTTAATAGGCTATTGAAAATGCAAATCCACATTTAGCAACACCCATAAATAGCCACTTTGCATAGTCAATCAACCTAAGGCCTGTTTGGGTGTGGTTGATCATTCAAAGGCCTGTTCAAAACTTGATTCTG
>JARFYF010000017.1:13840547-13852768 GCA_030265395.1 Rhina ancylostomus | reverse complement strand
CAGAGTCTCTATCTACCCTATCTATGCCTCTCATAATTTTATACACTTCTATTAGTTCACCACTCACACTCCAGCAAAAGCAATCCAAGTTTGTCCAACCTCTCCTTTTGCTAATACACTTCAATCCAGGCAACATCCTGGTGGAACTCTTCTGCACCCTCTCCAAAGGCTTCACGTCCTTCCTGTGGAGTGACAACCAGAAATGCACACAGTACTCCAAATATGGCTGAATTAACCAACTGATACAACTGAATTAGGACTTCTTGACTTTTATAACTCAGTGCCACTGTAAATTGTCCCTAGTGTGTAAATGAGTGGTACAGTCTGGGGACAGGGTATTTGGGGTAGCTGAAAATAATGGAATTAGTGTAGGTGCCTGATGGTCAGTGTGGATTTGGTAGACTGAAGGGTCTGTTTCCATGTTGTATGAGTCTATGGCCTCCATAAAATAAAAGTTGAGTAGCATTACTCCAATATAGTTATGACATTTCCCTGGACAGACTACTGCCATTTGTTTCAATTAGAAGCCCAAGCAAACAACAATAGGCAGTTTAAATATGGTTTTCCATTTCAGTTGTACCTTGTGGTTCTATAACCTGAAGAGTATCTCCCTTAACAATAAGTGCTCCTGTTTGATGTCTGTGGCAATAACAATAACATCTTGGTTCATGGAAGCCCTGAGATCCCTTGCAGTATTTTGTTCATCATGGACTAAACAATTTGACCCCATGTGATAATTTGGTGTAAATATTTTACCAATTTTTGTATTAATGATTGGATAACTCTAACTTCCTGACTCCCTTTCCAATTGTGCGTGGTCATGAGATAAGTCTAATTTGCTGAAACATCGTGAACATACCAACTCCATGAATAAACCTTGCAAGTTGGGCAGTGGATACTGCTCATTGTGAATGGTTTAATTCAGAATAACTTTGAAATCCCCATATAAACGTATAGTTTTATCAGCCTTGGAGACCAATGGTGATGCCCAATCATTTTGTTGAACCATCATCCATTGATTTCTAACATGCAGCTTCTCCTCCACTTGTGGCTTAAGGGCATGGAAGGCTAATCTCAGTGGACAATAAAGAGGCTCAGATTCCAGGCATACTGATTCATCTTGTCTTTTGGGACCTTGTGACATCACACAACACATGCTACAGAAAATGTGGGTATCAGCCATACGGGTCATTCAATAAATTTGTTTCCTTCTTTGTACAGGACAATGTACACACAGTTAAGCAGCATAGCCACAAGAGAGTAAAATTAAACAACTATCAATCATAAATTAAAATAGCTTTGATAGCTGATGTTTGAATTATTCTGTATAAAATCAGAATTACACCTCAAGCGAAGCTGCCTCTCATTCTTAACCACCATTCCAATAGAGGAAACCATTCTGCATACCTCCTTCAGAGATACATCCTCCAAATCAAATGGCTTCACCTGAATTTTCTCATCAACCTGTCTATAAAACAAACAAACTCTTGGTGCCCAAGCTAAGGAAGTCTTGAAGTGAAAGCTCTTTGACAGGGTCTTTAACCTGAACATATACTGACTAACTCTGGCTTCTGGTTACAAATGCCAAATTTGTAACTCTAGAAAATATCTGAAGGCACTAGGTAAGCACCCTTCAATATTTCTACAGTGTCCTATCAGAGTCCTTGTCTGTGGTTCATAGCTCATCAACATCTCATTCATCTCTGGCCCTCATGTCACCAACAATATTGTATTCCTCTTTTCATATTTTGCAACTTCCTCTGTTCTGTCTCCTCTCTTGGGATTCTGATGATATTAATCACATTGGGAATCATTCCCACTCATGCCACGTACAGATCAAACGGCTGAGACCTTTTGTATATTTCAAATTTGTCAACAATAATGCCACATCCACTGTCAGCCATTGCTACAATTTTACTTGGCAAACCCTTTCCTCTACTACCTCACAATTAATTATTGGCCTCTTATTCCATCAAGCACCAACATCCTCAACTCAATGCCACTGTAATATCCACAAGCTGTACCGTTGTTCACTAACAAGGATAGACCTAGTGACAAACATACTTTATTGAAAAAAATTGGCACTCATCTTCAGCAGTTAGACTGTATGGTACACATAATTCTTAAAGGTACACTCAGACTTTATATATATATTTACAAACTGTTCAAAGGATTTACAAAGGATTTAAGGACCAAAGGACACATGTAAAAAGATTGGCAAAAGATCTATGGGTTAGACAAGGATAAACTATTTTACAGAGCAAGTAGTTATAACCTTGAATGCATTGTCTGAAAGTGCAGATTCGACTGTGTTTTTCAAAAAGAATTTGGTAAAACATATGAAGGCAATGAATTTACAGGGCTATGGGGAAAGCACAGGAGAATGGAACTGACTCATCCTCTCTTCAAAGAGCCAGCACAGAAACAAAGGTTTGAATGGCCTCCTACTGCACAATAATGAATCTTATATTTTATGATCTGTGTCTATTGTTCTTTAGGTGCTGCTGTGTTGTTTTGATCATGCTGGCAAAATATTAAACCTCTACAGTATTCCCATTTTGCCTCCACTCCCCAACCAAAACCAGTCTCTAAGCACATGCAGCAATTGACCTAGTCTGAGGCTAAAAAAGGAACTGAATGGATACAATCTATTTGAAGAGACCAATTAGTAATATATCTTGATCTGTAACTGTTGGCATTCTTGCTGTGGGAAATATGTCCAAGTGACATGGGATGAACTATTATCCTCTGAAAATTTGATACCAAACGAATAGTTTACCATGGCCAAATTCAAATAGATAGTCAACTGAAACCTAGAAGATGCGGGACAATGCAAGAAACGTGCATGATGAACTTGGGAAATTAAGGGTTATTCAGGTCTTTGAAATGCAGAAGGTATCCCATGAGGAATTGCAGTACATTAGTTTACTTATAAAGAAGAAACTTGCATTCATAACTTCAGGACATTACAAAACAGTTCTGAGGCACTGTAAAAGCAGCAGTTTAAGGCCGCCAAGTTGCTGGAGTTGGATTTAACCCCTCAGCCTGCAGCTCCAGAGACAAGTGTGCTCCCTGCAGAACCACAGCCGATACAATCCCTTCTATGGCGTGTTCAGTGGGAAGGCACCATAATGCTGTTAGTAGCATGTTTTACAAGTGATTTCATTTTTAATTTTTAATCTGTGTGTCTGTGTGTGTGTGTGTGTGTGTGTGTGTCCTGATATTCCAGCAGTGCTATGAAGCCTTGCTTAGAATCCTTACCGTCGAGCAAAATGTGATGGTCATGGAGCACTTATGTTGTACAAATAAATATTCCATAAGCAATCAATCATTTCTGTTTCACAGAAAGCAATGCACACAGTGAAGGAGAGAAGACTGCATGAGTGTCACTGGGTATTGAGCATAGTGGTCAGTGTCAAGATGATTGATAAAGCATGCACAAACATGGACATCAGGATTATGCAAAGTGCTTTAAGACGCTGTAATTTGGAGGTTGAACAAGTCCACGGTGAGGCTTTGAGTTAAAAATATCTCTTGGCAGTAAAAGCTTTTACTCAGTATTAGTCATCTGCACAGTTTTTGATATACTGTGCAAAAGCTTTCAAAGCCGTACCCACTGAAGATGGTAACTGGAGGAGGTGAGGGGCTTGGAAGGGGAGGGATGGGGATGTTCTCACAGTAGATAAGTAAAACTGTGTGCCCAGATTCAATAAGATGTAACTCATTGGATTTATCCTTTAAATCAAATAATCACTGAATGAAATGATCACTGGTGGTTTCTGTTTAATTAACAGCAGTGGATATTCATCTGCCTTTCAGAGTGAAAAGGCACCCAGAAATCAGTCCCATAAATGTTGGTGTGCAAACTCTCATTGCATTCGTCTGGAATTCATCTCTCTGGCATTTTAGCCGAAGTGTTAACACTTAAAGTAAACACCTCCGTTAAAATAATAGAAAGGCAAACTTCAGATGAGTATGTGAAGCACAGGCATGTGAATATCCCACAAAGTAACAGAAGGATCCTCAAAGTTACCGCATAATGCGGAAGGAAAAAAACTACAAGCTTAAATAAAAGCAGCATAAAAGTCTGGAATTGTACAGTAGCTTGGCATCTGGAACAGAGAAAAGGAGGTTGATGTTTTGAGTTGTACCCCATCTTCAGATCAGTACTGCAGGACTTGTGGGATGCCCTTTTGTCAGACTGGGCAAAACAAAAAAGGCGAACATGTAAAGGTCAGGGGTTCAAATAGGCTGGCTGTTTTTCCAAAGAAAGGCAGCTGTTTCACTCAGCTCCATGGAGGAGCTGCTCAGAAATGGTGAAACCAGTTCTGATAAGAGGTCTCAGCTGAAATGTTGATCTATCTTCTGTCTTTCAGCTGGAGACCGATCTGTTGTACTGTTACAGCATTTTCTGCTTCTCTGATAATCCACCCTCATCCTTGTCTCCCCATTACATGTGCCCCACCCAAAAATATGTTTATGGTATAAAGTTAAATTACAGTTTGAGTGGAGGCTGCTTAACCCTGAAGCAGTATGCATGGTTTGAAATCTTTCAAATGATGGACATTACATCAGAGTTAAGCTGTGCTCAGAGCTAACCACTTCAGAGACCTCATGTTCAATGAATTTGTTTCTTTCTTTGTACAGGACAATGTATATGCAGTTAATCACCAATAACCACAAGAAAGCAAAACTAAACAACAATCAATCATAAATTAAAATGGCTTTGATAACTGGTGTTTGAATTATTCTGGATAAAATCTCTGAAGCTGGTGTACAGCTGAGCAACAAATATAACTGTCCTGAAGTGCAATGTCAAATATATTCAGAAATGAATTTAAAAAAAATTCTAGCCTAACATTCCAGTGCAGTACCAAGGCAGTGCTATTGCATTGGATGAAATCAAAAAGCAAGATACAGTTTGTACTCTCAGCTGCAGTAAAAAATTCCTTGAAACTATTTTGAAGAAGAGAAATACAACATTCATCCCTCAATCCACATAATCTACATGGTTTATGCAGTCAATACCTTCCAAATGAGATTTAAACTGTTCTCACAGACGGTATAAACACCCAATGGCATTATTCCAAAGAATGGCCAAAGAAATATCCCCCATATCCTGCAACATATTTATTCAACGGGTAACATTAACCAATCATTGCCATTTTGATGTTTATGGGAGGCTCCTGTGTGCAAATTTGCTGCTGTATTTTCTACATCATAACAGAAACTATGCTTCAAAATCGCATCCTCTAAGAAGATACGAGGCCATGAAAAGTATGTTTTAAATGCAAATTCATCTGTCTGATACGATTTCAGTTAAAACTGAATTGTTGCTCTAGAGGAGCCCACCATTAAGCAAGCCTCTGACACTCTTTCTTTAACAAATTTAAATCAAGAAATCTAGGAGGAAAAACCAGCCCTTGAAGCACAGAGACTTGGCGTGGAGGTACAATGAGATGCCAATTTGATCTTAAAAACTGAAAAATTGCAGGGGGAAAGGGAGGTTGGGTGTTGGAAATTCCAAAATTTTGAGGGTTAAGGAAAGGATGAGTTAGAAGAGGAGGCTGACAAACCTAAGGTACAAACCACCCAGAAACAAACTCTGTTTATATATGATAGAAACAAATTTTAAAACAAGACTATCGCTGACAGTTTTTTGGTACTGTCACATATGTATTAGATGAAATAATGTTTCTCCTTACAGTTCCCCACCTTGCTCCTCAGATTGCAGTGATCATACACGCAGTTTTCCATGAGCACCAGGTGTTCGGCATCAGAGATTTGTGCTTTCTTAGTAACTCTGTCTCTCCTGGGTCAATTTGATTTAGCTCAGAGGATTCGTGGGTTGAGAGGTCACTGAAACAGAATTACTGGTGTTTTTTGTCATGATGTAGCTTTAACACCAGCTCTGCAGATGCCAATTTTAAGTGTTACGAACTTTATTGGTTTAGGTTTCAGGAATCTTCTGAACGTTTATTTCTCAAAATGTACCTGAGTATCTCTTTAAGATTTCTCTCTCTCTGTTTTAGCAAAACAGCAGACAGTTTCCATGTCATCTGTAAAGCTTAATTGAATTCTGGAAAACCAGCTTATGTTTAGATATATGAATATAGTTCATATTTTTGTATTCAGCACTTATTTGGGTGGTTTATTGGAAGCAGAGATTTAATCTACTGAAGCACCATTTCTTGACACATGCCTTGTGTAAAACACATCACTGACATCTAACACCCCAAGAGCAAACAGTAAATTGAAACCTAACGTTGCATTTTAGAAGTAGTCCAATATCACTTTAGCTACATTCTCCAAACAATGCAATCAATTAAATAATCTACGTCCTTTTGTAATTAAATAATCTATTTGTCTTTAATTCAGTTTTTGTAAATTAATCTTCTTTGAAGGCATCTCTTTGAGTATATGGAAAAACTATCAATGACTTTCATATATTTGGATCCAATAAAATGCCCAAAAGTTGTAAAGTTTTCATTGAGGTTAATGTACAGACATTAGAAGCCTGCTTTACAAACTTTACCATGTGTTATAAAGTTGAATTTTGGAACTTATATCATCCTAGTTCTACTGCTTCCTGACTCTGCCAGCAACAGTTCATTTGCTACTGGATCTTTCATTACTGCCTTTGTTACCTCCAGACTTTACTTTTCCAATGCGATAAATGCAAATAACAGTAGGTAATCTGAAATAAAGAGTGAAAATGCAGGACCGCTTCAGGTTGAATCATTTCAGACCTGATATATTAACTCTTTTTCACTCTCCACAGATCCTACTTGATTTGCTGAGTATTTTCAACATTTTCTGTTTTTATTTCAATTCATCACAGGCTGCCTCAGTCATACAGTCATAGAGTCATAAGGTGATACAGCATGGAAACAGGCCCTTGGTCAGCCCAACTGACCAAGATGTCCATCGAAGCTAGTCCCATTTGCCCATATGTGGCCCATATACCTCCAAACCTTTCCTATTCATGTACGTATCCAGCTGTCTTTTAAATGTCGTTGTTGTACCTGCGATACAATACACTCATTCCACTCTCTGTAAATAAGGGGTCATTCAATATTCTGCTACTCTTGCTCCGAAATTGAAACAAGTCCCATTCACTTGTCACCCCTGTGCTTTATAATCTTTTACTGGCTTCTGGCTAAGCAATGCCCAATTTTACAATATTCATCCTTGTTTCCAAAGCTCTCCATGGTTTTGACTCTGCCTATAACTGTGTCCCCTTTCAGTCCTGTAATTAGGCATCTATTTTCACACCAGAAGCACTTTGGGTTCCTTTTGCTCCATTAATGGAATTATATGAATGGATTTTTTTTGTTATTGTTTCAATGCATCTGCTGACCCAAACTGGATTCATAAAAATTCCAAAGAATAATGGGATAAAAATGGTCCATTCAGTCCTTAAATTCACTCTTTTGTGTGATAGAAGCATTTGCAGAATTCCATAGCAACCAGTTCAGAAGTGTTCTCCATGGATGATACAACAGAGCCATTTCTCAGGAGTGTTAAGACAACAGCAACACCATTTCTGGAAGCCACTGGGATGATGGAAGAATAGAAATGAGACATAAGGTGTTATAGTGAAGCTTTCGCCATTAAATCTGACAATGTTTTTGAGGTGGAAGAGACTGCATAGGTCCTGGAAAATAGCACAGTGTCCACTGCTACTGAATGGCTTGAACCACGCTCAGATTAAGCTGAGGGAGGATTGTGTTGTTATGTGGAGGTGACCAGAAGAGTCCGAAAAATCCGTGTTTGATAATATCTAAGGCTTGGATAGATTGATGTTGGTTCAGTATAGTGTTCATTGGAAAGCAGAAAGAAAAGGTTAGATAATTCCCTCACTTTGAAGGTTCAATACAGAAAAGAAAAGCTCCAGTTTCCAGGAGACCTGTGTTGAAATTTGCACTGTGAACCAGTGTGTGAGTATGGACAATGGGAAGGAGGCATGAAGAAAATTTTAAGTTACAAATTGGTATTAATGGGTTTGTTTTACCAAAGGATTGTAGCAAATCCTGTGGTGGTTAATGGGGATTTGATGTATGTTAAGTTTCAGGGCTATGTACTGTTGAATTGAGTTTAGTTTATGTTATAATGTTGTAATTGAGAGGATTTGAAAAGCAGATTTATATTTAGCTATCTTCATAATTAATGGCTGTGTATAAATGTGTTTTGTACTTAATTAGTTGCATAATTCTGTATTGCATGCAAATAGTTAATTGATTAAAATACTTTAGCATATGTACATAGTTATTTCTGTCATGGGTTTGTTACTTTTTTAAGGGAAAACAGTGTAATATAAAAGGTGTGCATGCACCTTGAAGAACAATATGTATGTGTTATGAATTGTGTTGCATTATTTTGTCAATCACTACTGTTAATTATTATTGGCCATTGATAAAGAAGATTTGGCTCTTTGTTATTTGCCTTAGTAAATGGGAATAACAATGCCACACACACATTGATCAACCTTAGCCTGATATCTCTCCATTAAGCACATAGGAAATGCATGAAAATGAAATTTCAGTAGCCAAGTACCAACACGTTAACCTATTTACGTTAGTAGATAAAGATAAGTACTTGTAGTTTCACTGTAATGATAAAATATATCACAATATAATTTTAAGCCGTGCATCATTTGACTATTTAACTCCACACCTTTCTTTGTAATCAGCTGTTATATTCCCAAGTTCCCAAGTTCTTTTCATCTGCTATAAACAATAACATTTACAACAAAAAGAAAATAACTACAGAGGGAACAAGTAGCTTAATATGCTGGTGCAACCCTTCATCAGAATTGGACAATCTCAAGGGTTTTATACCTGAAACATTATCCTGTCCCCCACCCCCCTTCATCAGCTGCTAGAGTACAATGCCCATGAGTCAGGTATCATTAGAGCTCCCACGTGCATTAGAGCTTTGTGTTGTCAATAGTGCATCTTTACCAGAGACAAATGATTATTTTAATAAAATGCTCTGAAATTGATTTTTAATGAGAAAAATAATTTTCATCGATTTAATTTCAATTGAAACAAGGGGAAGTTGGTCTGAGAGTAGAAAGGGTATTCCCCACCGTTATGGGGGTGGGGAGTTTGCGTTCCTAGAAAACGGTGCAGATCACAATTTTCCATAAAACAAAGCTGCATCATTTGTGCACACATCATGAAGTGCAAGTTGAACCAAAAAAAATTTTGTATTAATTTATTTACTTTTTTTCTCATAAATTCTGTAAGAGTGAATTTTATTCCGTATCTTGAAATTTTGGGTAGTGTTTTGAGAATTCTGTTGAGGCGAATTTCCATTACCCGAACAGCCTTAACACAGGGGTCACCTCTATTATTAATTTTCTAATTCTCTGCAATATTTCCATGATGTTGTTTCCTTTTGTGATTCAAATTTATTTCTGCAGAACATTAAACAGCAGTCTTTGAATTATGAACTATGTCTCATTCCCAAGACTCCACAGTTAACTCAAGTGGTAGAATGTCAACTTAAAATATCGTCAGGAATGTTCGAAGGAACATTGTAGGTGTTGTTTGAAAAAAGAAATTTCATAGTATTCTTTCCAGTAATGATTTCACTAACAAAGTGCTCCTAATTTTGTTTTTTATGTGCATTTGAAATTAAAACATGCTGTGAGTATAGTCTTTCATTCAAAATGGCCTTGAATTGGATCAATTCAAAAAACATTAAACTATCTCTCCTTTACAGATGCTGCTTGACACACTGAGGATTTTTTTTTACCATTTTTCTTTCATCACTTGTTCAGGTTGATTTGTTTGTTGTCCTTAAATACATTGACTCATTCTTCTTTGAATTCCATTTGCCGCTTTGGTGCCCACCTTACCAGTTCACTGATACCTTCCTGAAGCCTAAGACTTTCTTCCTCGCTCCCAACCACAGTGCCAGTTTTGTTATCATCTGCAAAAAATCGTGAACCCTATGGGTGAGGACTAATCTTTTATTTACCACAAAAAAAGCAAAGGAGTTAGGATCAAAAACCACAGAAAACTCACACTGCTCTCCATAACTGGTAATATCTGTTGAGTATTACCGTTTGCTTTCATGCACTTAGCCAACATTTAATCAACCTGCCCTTCTCCACAGATCCCAAGGATTTAACTTTCCTGATGAATCTGCCATATGCAACTTGGTCAAGTGTATTCCTAAAGCTTACACAGCTAACTCAGATGCACTAGCTTCACCATTCCTTGTTACCTGCCCAAAATTTTCAGTCAAGCTGGTCAAACGTGACCTTCCCTTAACAAATCCATGCTTATTCTCTTTTATTATCCCATTCCTCTGAAGGATTTCTCCAAAAATTTGTCCGTCACTGATATTAAGCTGACAGATCAGTGAAAGGTACCACAGTGTTGGATTTCAGTCCTCTATCACCTTGCCTGTAGCTAAGGAAATTTAGAAAATGATAGTCAAAGTCTTTATTACATCCTCCCTTGCTTTTTCAGAACCTGGGCTACATTTCATCCAGACCTGGCAGTTTACCCACTCTTACAGATACTGTCCATATTTGTCATTTCTAGTACCTCTCAATCTTCCTCCTTAATGTTAATGTTAATATCATTATCTTCTTCCATGAAGATCGGCACTATATATTCACAGAACTATACACATGTATTCCACCTGCACCATATACACCATCTTATTCTCCAACAGTACCCACACTTCCCTTTGTTATCCTCTTTGCCTTCTTGTACAATCCACCTAATTTTCATTCAATTGCATGGATTGACAATTGAGGGAGAAATGATCCAAGTTACCATCTGGTCTGTGAAGTTATAAGATGCCCTCTAATGTCCCTCAAACTCCTCAGAGCCATGTTATATGAAACTTTACCTGAAACATGGTACCCTTTTCAATTGCCTTTCCTCCAATGTTCTTTCATACTGCCAATTGTTTTTTACCCAGAGGGTGCTTGAAATCTGGAACCATGGAGAGGCAGGTACTCTCCCAACAGTTAAGAAGTATCCAGGCAAATGCTTGAATTGCCAAGACATAAAAGGCTATGGACAAAGTGCTGGACAATGTAGATGGGTACTTGATGATCAGCAGGGACCTGGGAGGCTGAAAGATCTTTCTGTGCACCACAACTATGCTTGTGCTGTAGGACTAATAGCTAACAAGCCACTCACAGGCATTTGAATGTTCAAAGGTGTGCAGACTGAACTGAAGAGTAAGTTACTTATCCAGAAATGCCATTACATAACTCTGGAAATATACCATTCCAAACTTTCTTCAGCCACTATCATTGTGGTGTTGTGCCAGTGTACATTTCCAGAACAGACAGTCTAATAACCGTAATGTCCTTTCAAGGCTTGATGCCATGCTAACGGCATGTTTATACACAGAGAGTCAGTACCTTTCACATGGAGTAGAGTTCAGCATCAAGCACAATCTTATGAATAATGGCTGCAAGATGTGATCCAAACTATTCTTCCGTGAGAGACTGCAGTTTTAACCAGACAAGAAGTATTTGTTTATTACCTGTGTATAAACATTCCATAAATCATTCTAATATTTTATCATCAGTTCAACTTAATAGGAGATTCTGTCTCCCTTCCGTCGCAATCCTCCCCGACCCCATCCCCCGTAGCCTTCCTTTTATCAAAAGGAAAAATCAACGCACAATAAAAAAAATAAGAAAATGCTGGAAATCCACTGCAAGTATCATAGTGAAAGACGGGCTACTTCTAGCAAAGATAATGGTGTCTCCCATTTCTTTCTGAAACGTTAAGGGGTATAGATAGGGTAGATATAAAGGAAATTTTCCCCATAATAGAGATGTCTAAAACCAGAGGGCATTGGTTTAGAGTAAAGGGCAAGAGGTTTGGAAGGGATATGAGGAAGAACTTTTTCACCCAGAGGGTTAATGGAACCTGGAACGCACTGCCTGTGAGATGGTGGATGCAGAAACAGTCCCAACATTCATCGAGAGAAGCACTTCAAATGCGAGACCAAGTGCTAATAAATGGGTTTGGTGTTGGTGGGAACTTGATGGTTCACGTGGACAAGGAGAGCCGAGGAACCTGGTTCATTGCTGTATGACTTTGCGATCTTACTTATCTGACCTTTCTCCGGTGACCCTTACATCATCTGTAATGAAGTGCTTTGAGAGGTTGATTATGGCATGAATCAACTCCTGCCTCAGAGGTGACCTGGATCTGCTCCAGTTTGCCTGCTGCCAC
>JARFYF010000017.1:13805307-13828612 GCA_030265395.1 Rhina ancylostomus | reverse complement strand
TCTCTAATTTTCTCCAGACCACCGAAATAGCTGTGTTGTACCAATTCTAACCACCTGAGTTTTCCTTACTGTAATCACTCCACCACTGCAATCACTGCTTCTTATTCCAAGATGCTTCCTAACACTCCGTTACCAAATCTTTAGTCATTTGCTCTAATATCTCCTTCTATGGCTTTATGTTATATTTTGTTTGATGATACTTCTGTGAAGCAGCATGAAACATTTACCACACTAAAAACATTGCATGTGTTGTTGTTGTTGCTATGAATGATTAATTCATAACATTCCTGATTGTGTTTTGTAGATGGTGGAGAGCTTTGGAGAATTAAAAGGTGAATCACTTGTCATAGGATGCTCAACATCTGATCTGATCTTGTCACCATTGTATTTTTGTGTCTAGTTTAATTAGGTTCCAACAATGATAATGCCTACCCTACACCTACAAGACACATACACATCTAACATGTCTATGTTAGTAAATTTGACTATGGCCATTGAATATTAAGAGAAGATACTCATTGTCTGACCCTTGAATGGTGTAAAATGGATCATGCTGTGTATCAGCCCAAGCCCATATGTTGGAGTCATGGACTTCTTCATCTCATAAGGAACTGTGAATGGAACCAAACACCATGCCAACATCAGCAAACATAAGCATCTGCACTTTAGTGGAAGAGTCTTTTATGAAGTAGTGAAAAATAGTTGAGCCGAGAGCACTTTCCTGAAGAACTCTACAACAATGCCCTTGGGTTGAGATGCGTCAAATTGCTGTTTGTTGAAAAGCCTGATTGTCAATGCCAACTTGTAGAAACACTAGGATTCAATGAGAATGATATATGCCACCCATTTTAAAGCCATGTGCAACAATCCAATTGTTTTGAATGATTTTAAACAAACTTCTGAGGATTACATTTCTTATTCTAGTTTAAAATGTACATTGACAGTGTTTACAAGCTTGGAAACTGGAATGATTGGCCCCTGTTAAAAGCAATATAACCTGGGTTCAATCGTGCTGAGAACTATTTCGATGTGAAATTGAACCAGGCATTTCCAGGCCCTATTCACGTCAGAACTCCTGGCAGTTTCCTGGTACCAGGCCTGCAAATAATGACACCACAATGTACTGAACCCTCTTTTCTGCCTTTGCTAATATCATTTTTAGTTGAAAGATGTAGCCTTTGACCTTTAAGATAAGATAAGATTTCTTTATTAGTCACATGTACATCGAAACACACAGTAAAATGTATCTTTCAGTGCCAACATAGCATGCCCACAACTTCCTAACCCATTCATCTTTGCAATATGGGAGGGAACCAGAGCACCTGGAAGAAACCCACACAGACACAGGGAGAACATACAAACTCCTTGCAGACAGTGGACGTAATTGAACCTGCGTCGATGGCGCTGTAATAGCTTTATGCTAACTGCTACACTACCATGCCTGTTGAGGTAAATACCTTGATGCAATCTCCATCTTAACAGGTGTGGGCCCACACTGGGGGATAGCCAGGTCCACTGATCATTGTTGTGTTCAAACTCCCAGCAATTCCTTGACAGCCTGTAATGCAGCATGCTTGTAGTTGCCTTTGGGATAGGTCCTTTAAGGTCTTACGACCCTCTCAGCACACAGCAAAAACACAGCCATTGCGACAGATCTCTGCGACTCCCCAACAGGAAGAAGGCAGGTCTTGATTTAATGCATCTTCCAGATGGTAAACAACCCTTGTGCTGTCTTAAACCTTGCTTTTGCATTTTCTTAATGTTTTGCAGGATCTAAAATTTGGTGTTAGTACTAAACTCAGTGACGGCTTAGTGTACCTAAACTGGAGAAATCCAGCTTCTAGATAATTACGTGTTTTTAGTCAACCATGAATTCACAGCAAATGACCTAAAAGTATAAATAAGATTTGTCATCTAATCCAACGTAATAGAAGTTTACTGTTATCTACAGTTAGTTGGTTGGTGCAAATGTGTTAAACTGATAACCCAGACTTGGCAATGAAAACTGAAAGTTAAAACATGGCTGGGAATTTGTTGTAAAATTGTAACATTATCAAATGACTGAAAGCAATGTTCAAGAAGATAATAATAATTGGAATTGCTTTGCTGCAGTCCATGAGACAATCACAGCCAGATTTCACTGTGAATGATATATACAGTCTTCTGTCTTTTTCCATTATTGAGTTTCTTTTCATTCCACTTCATTACTAATGTCATTTTTCCATTACTTCAGCCAGCTGCCATTAAGACTGCCGAGTTTTCTCTTTAGTTTTACATCATTTGACAAGAGTCTGTTTTTTAAATGGAGGATAACATTGTAAGAAAAAAAAGAAAGTATTTTTTACAGTAAGATTGCATGATATAATGGGAAGCAAACGTTTTTTGTTCAGTGATAAAGTGTGTGGATTCTTCTTTTGATATGTAAAATGATTTTTATCAATAAATGTGTTAAATTTTACAAGGATAGGCTCAAACATAATTTTACAAAGCCATTGTCTGCCATATTTGTGATACTGCTGCTACTTCACTCTTTCTACTGAAATAATTTATGTTGTATTGTACAAAGCCAAGCCTACACTAATAAGATCAAAGCCCAATTCCCGCCGCTGCCTGTAAGGAGTTTGTACGTCCTCCAGTGTCTGTGTGGGTTTCCTCTGGGTGCTCCAGTTTCCTCCTACATTCCAAAGACGTACGGGTAGGCTAATTTGGGGTTTAAAATGGGCGGCATGGACTCATTGGGCCGGAAGGGCCTGTTCCCATGCTGTAAATAAAATTTTTAAAAAATTTAAATACTGCAAAGAATCTGACCTGATACAAATATTGCAAAAGGGTCTAATAGGGTGATGTAGAGAAGATGTGCAAGGAAGAGCTGTGAGAATACAAGAATGGGGATTTCTCTCTACTGAATCTGTAGGTGAATTCAGGAGAAACTTCTTTACTAATAGAGCAGTCAAAACATGGAACTCATGACTGCAAGGGGTTAAGGTAATATCATGGAAGCATTCATGGAGATGCAGAGTATGCACATGAGAGAGGAAAGAATGTTTGGAGATGAACAGGGATAGGAGGAGGCTTGTGTGGCACATTAAACCAATAAGCCTTATTCTGGACTGTACATTCCAAGGAATGTAATTTTATTTAATAGTCCTTCCTGCATGATACCATCTCCTGTGCCAAGTTGCATTTAAAGTGTGTGTGCAATTGGACTGTAGGTGAATGCTAAGCAGCTTCAATAAAACAATAGGTCTTGGCTCCAAACCTTACATTTCTAACAATGCAACAAAATCTGGCAGTTTTGCACTATAATTTAACCTTGAAGAGAAAATCAAAAATGCTGGAAATCTAAAACAAAAACAGAAAGTGCTGGAAATACTCCACAGGTCAGGCCACATCTGTGGGAGGAGAAACAAGAGTTAATGCTTCAGGTTGGGCGAAGGGTCTCTGACCTGAAACATTGACTCGTGTTCTCTTCCCACAGATGCAACCTGACCTGTTGAGTATTTCCAGCATGTCTGTTTTTGTTTCATGTTTCCTTTAAGTATGCATTCCCATCTTTGTAATCTTGCTTGAACCAAACCCTCTGACTCAAAGGCGAGAATGTAGTCACCAAGATCTAGCAAGAACCATCAGGTGAATTCAGTAGCAAACACTTTATGATCTTGCCATCAGGTTTTTCTTTTGACACTTTAATAGAAAAAAACTGAAATGTTGTGTGGATAACATCTTTTCACTCTTTTTCAGACATCTCAAAATACCTACAACCAATCAAATGCTTTGGCCAGATAGCTACCACAGAAATGTGGCAGCCAATTTAAACACATCAATTCCACTTAAAAAACAATGTGAAAATGGTCAATTGGATTCCTGTTTATTGAGCCATACATATTGGGCATGACTTCACAAATAACTTGCCTAGCTATGTTTTTTTTTAAACAATGCAATGGGATAATCCTAGTTCTTGGATTAATGCCTCATCTGAGAAATAGAATCTTTGACAGTGTTAGTTTTTTTGTGCTCAAGTCTCTGGAATGAGATTTGAAGCCATAAACTTGTGATTCTGGGAAGTATGCTTACCAACTGACAGCGAACTAACAGCAGTAAGTGAAAGACCTCATGGCATTTACGAAGGAAGGTTCTACGGGATCCTGTCCAACATTTATCCCTCTATTGATACCACACACAAAATATAGAACTGATGCAGAGTTTCAACCCTAAATATTGACAATTCCTTGCTCGTCACAGAAGCTACTTGACCCATTGAGTTCCTCCAACAGATTGTTGCTCCAGATTACAGCATCTGCTGTCTCTTGTGTCTCCATGATATAAACATGCATTTTTCTTTTTGCTGTTTTCTTGATATAATAAGTATGGTGAGATAAACTGCTGTCAGTTTATGCTGTCATGATGGATATTATCGGAAAACCAATTTCTAAAAGCTTTCATTTATATGCCACATTGCTACCAGATCCAACCATGTCATCCAAACCTTTGGACAGTCGTCACCCAATCTCATCCAATGAATCATTTGGTTCACCAAACTCCAGTGAAAATCTGGGTCAGAGGCATTCACTGTTAGTCTTGGCGACTTGGTCAGTGTGGAAAGTGCCACTTTACACTGTATTCATTTAGTGTATTGGATTACTTCAGTAGGGCTCATCTTAGTTTGAGAACCACACCTGATCTTTTTTACAAGTGCATAGGAGGACAAGCACATAGTAACTCTGACACCAACAATAACAAATTATTCCAAGAGACCAATGTTGTTAAAATCTACAAACTCCCAATAAAGAAGCAACAGATTTCATTTCATTGATTTTTCTTGTACGGCAATTCAGTGTCACCACATGATAATGCTAACTGCGAGTGATACTTTCTGCAAGCGTCCAGTAAAGGAAGTTCTCTTCAGCTGATATTTTACACTTTACTTTGCACCAGAATCTATTTCACTTTGCTTTTCCTCGCATTAATATTGATGTTAAAGTTGTTTAATATGAAATCGATTTATATGAGACATAGTAGAAACGGATATAGCCTTCAAAGTATACATAATATATTTGTAGATGTATCAAGTGCATCAATTAATTGCATGGTCATTGCTGTAACTACATTCATTCTCTTCAATCTCATGACCTTTCATTAAGACGCCGCCTTGCGGATTATCGCTGAATCTATAGCAGTGGAATTTAAATGGCATAAAATGATTGCTGTATTTTCTTTCCTTTTTCATTTTCGACAGTCCAATCGCCTTGTTTTAAAACTCACGTCGCATATTAAATCCAAGTTCCATCTCCTCAGATTCAAAGTTGTTCGCTTAAAGGGAAACAAATATCACATAGTTCGCTGTACAACATTTCAGGGCGCATTTCCTCATGGAAGCCCGGGAATAATTTATATGGCGATAAAAGACTGTTTAAATAGAGGTTAAGATGTAAATCGTTCGTACAAACGTAGATCCATTTCTTTTGCAGCGTATGACTGGGCCAGACTTCTTATCTCCGAGATGTTTCAGAATAAAGACGGGTGCGATGTGTTGGCTGAGGTTGCAGAGATGGGGAGGTCGCAGCCAAATAAATGTATACCGTGATTGTTCGGTCCCGTAGAAAGGGACGTCAAATATTTACTGTCTAAAAAAATTTGGAATAGAGGCAGAAATAGTCCCCAAAATTAAATCCAATATCAAATTTCCAACAGGAAAAGCAGCAATATTTTCAAGGATCATTTAAGACAACATGCTTCCTTGTTTTATATATTTTAGAATCTATAATATACAAATGTTAATAATTCGATTTTACACTGATGCAACAATTAAAATATGAAGTAAATTAAACAGTGCAAGGTAATGATATCTGTCGTTAATTTCGGCCGGTTACATGCCATAGTTATCTGTCGTTGTATCTTATACTCCTTAAATGGAGAAATATCTGATTGTTTTGCCCAGAACTAAAGCTGGCATTCACTGTCTTGTGTACCTGAGATTGAATGGATTCTTTTACAGGTCCCCTTGCCTTAAAGTGTCTGCTGTGTTGAATATATACTGGCTTGGTTAACTAGAAACTCATCTAAATAAATGGGCCAGCTTCATGACAACGGGCAATTACAATGTAAAAGAAAACTTTATTGAAGTTTAGTGGTACCAAACCCATGCACGGATTCCTTCCAAGCGAGCGCCAAGATTATTAATGCCTGTCTAAATCCGATTGCTAAACCATAGGGTACGACAGAACTGGAATACATGTTCCAAAAGTGTGATTAGTTTTATGTATGTATAGGTACCCAGAAATCCGTTGGGATTGAATGAGAGGTGGGGAGAGGGAAGTATTCGGATCACGTGATATTCCGTGACTTGGTCGAGCACAATGGGAGGTCCTTTCACTTCCACACAGTCCCGAGCGGGCGCCTTCCTTGAAATAGAATAAAATGTATGTAGTTTTAATGAAGATCTAACAAACCCCGTTCACACCATGAACTGGTGAAAGGGGCAAGGTAATGTAAAGCTTTAGATTGTGTTCCGATGCTCACGTCGTATTGAAATTCAAATATAACAATCAAAACATAATTTTCAATTCATCACGGCGGCTTTACTTCTATCTGTTGTGCCGCTGCCAATTCCTTTATTAAATACTTAGGAAATGCTTCACTTTTACAGGCCAGACGCCACTATTTAAGGCAGAAAAAATTGACTCAAAAACCTGCTGAATTAAGGGAGATAATTCTGTTTGAATTCCGATATACTTAAAAGCTAGTGACATTACATTCATTTAAAAAAACAATGAGACATCAACGTCAAGTTAAACTGGTTCAAAAAAAATTAATAGTCTCATTCGTGACTCTCTATCCCCAATGCGCCATAAGGTAGACAGGCAGTGGGAGCGATATGATATGAGAAACATTTTAATCGAGCGAAGACGGACACGAAGGGAGTTTTTGGAAGTGTAAGTATACAAGCCTTTTCCTCATCGCTGTGAGCGCTGTCAAATGCCCATCACAGACTCCTGGAACAATGCAAGTCCAAGCTGGTGTCATGTTACCGCAAAATTATTTATCTTTTGTGTTGAGAATGTCGTTTTCCACTTTATTCCGACCAGTTTGTTTTGCTGAAAAGTGATCCCTTTCGGGGTCCAACGCGGTTCCTAAATGAGGTCAATTATTTGTAAGGTTCACTTCTATCTGCTCCAAGATATTAACTCTGCTCTCACACCTCTCCCAAAACCGACCATCCGAGGTGAGTGGGAGCCGTAAATCTCCTATCGCTCGGCCTCATGAATATGTTGTTTAAACATCACGGGGAATATCAAGAAGCCGGCAGTTTTTAACAACAGTGGTTGCAATTTAAACAGCTCCGTTCTGCCGGGGAAATGCCTGGATCCAATCCATCCCTGTTCAGTTATATATGTTACCCACTATCTAACACACAGTACCTAGAGACGGTGTAAGGTCGAATAAAGAGTGAAATGTTTGGCTATATTCCTTTAAGTAAGAGACCAACTATTCTCTCATTGTCCCGGGAGCACTCATTCGTCATTCTCTCATATTCAATCTCTACGTAGTCAAAGAATAACCAAAAGGTTTTGTGCATATACATTTTAAATCGAAGTGTTAATCTGCGTGGTATCTCCTTAAAGCTCCTGGCTACTTTATAGTACGGATACTGACCCAACTACATTTCGCAAAACTATTATTCAATGCTATTTGCGGTTCTAATGATCTTAAAATGAGATACCTATCAATGGCAGGTGAGGTCTTTAACTGCTGGATGGTGCCGTTAATTGTTAAAAGGGCGTAATTTTCATATTAAAGCATTCTGCCAAAGTTCGGCTCAGATCTTCTTCCGAGACCTTTGCCAAATAAAGAATTCATACAGTTGAATCATAAAGATCAATACTTAGTCCTTGAATCGATATTTAAGTAAAATGTGCTTCATAATTTTGGCTGCAATTTTTTGGGAAAAATGTCGCATTTGTAATTTTGAGTTTTGTTTTTTAATTCTACATGGCAGTTGTGAAGTTTTTTTGTAGAAGGAAATTGTCCACACTTTAAAGAAAACACAAGACGGTGAAAGAGGTCTAACTTCGTGGATTTGCTTGCACTGCATTCGCTTACGTTCTGCCTTACCCCCTTTTTTGCAGTTTATAATTTAAAGTAGTGCTTACACTACAGTTTACACTCCTAGTGCTGAACATCTATAGAGAAATGTTTCAAGGCAAGCCTTCCCTTTAGTTGTAGAAATGATGTTTGTTTTTAATGAAAGTCATTGTGGCTTGTTTCATCTCTTTCAGTGGTTCGAACATTCGACTGTGGTCCTGAAAGGGTTAAAGAGGACGATTGAGTTTTTAAAAAATCCACCGATTGCCTGCGGTATTTTGCTGAGTTTGTAGGTAGTCCTGTCATTGAACCAATTGTTCAGTCGCTTGACGCCCCGCAGGCTTTGAAAGGATCTACATTGGAGCTTGTAAATTTGTAGTATTCCAGCTTTTCTTCTGGGGATTGAGGCATTAGCAAAGCAATAAAGCATTTAACAGAATCTTTCTCAGTCACCCTTGTATTATACACCACCTGTTAATTAGTTGGCCATCAATCCTTTGCTCGATTGTCAAAACAGTCAATTAACTCCAAAGACCAAATAAAACACACGCGAAACACTGACTTTTAAGGAGCTCATTGTGACCTTTTCTGAATAAAATACCGAGATGTAGACTGGGAACAAGGTAGTATAACTTCAACCCAATGCAACCATAAACAAATCAAGTAACAATAATAAGTCCCTTTGTACATGCAGTTTCTCTCATTATTGTGTTTCTTTTTGTAAAAAAAATTGATCAGTTAAAAACATTCTGACAATTTCAGAGCTGCGACAATAAAATGATTCTTTAAAATTATTGACGGGATTCGCCCGTATTTCCTATATTACCACAGTGACTATTCCTCAAAAATAATGCGCTGTAGGACGTCCCGAGTCTGTGACAGACCATGCAAATTCACGTCCTTTTAAAAAAGAACAACCATTGTCCACTATAAGTAATTTGCAGGCGACTTCTCTCCGGGTGATAGAAGTTTTCAGGAGTGCGTATCCTGGAAGATGATCTATGTTGTTTGTTGATTTTAAAATATTAAATTATTTAAATGCAGTGTAACAGAATGCATCGCACATGAGCAAAGATTTGTATTAAGCTACACAATTAGAAATACAGAGCACACATATTATACAGCATAATGTATCCTCTGACTTACANNNCTGGGACAATCGATTGATTTCCCTGGTTTATCTGAAGGAGCCTTAAGTCCGGTGATTTCTGCACATCACATTTAGTTTGCGTGTCAGGAGACCTATCGATTGACCATCACTTTCTTCAAATAAAATAAGCCTTTAACATTTTAAAGTAGTATTGCTTACAAGGTCTGAACTTATTGTTAAAGTGGATGCAACAAATGGCCAATCATGACAGCATTCTGGAGGTAAAAGGAGATGTGTTCGTTGTTTATTGGCATTCCTTCCGAAGTTTTCCTTAAAATTTAAAATAGTTCGTGTGTTTAGGCAGTTGACGGAGGCTCGATTTGGTCCAACGACCACTCCACTCCACCCAGTTCACTTTTTGATAAAAGTTACTTAGAAACTTCAGAATCAAGAATCTGTTTACAGAAGAACTCTCTATAAATACAACAATAGGTGTTTAAGTAATTGCTGATTGATGTGATGTTGGCAAAAGTCAAATGACTAAATACATTTTCCACAAGATTCAGTAGATTCTTTGATTAATTAAAACAAAGTTGCATTCTGAACGTAACTTGTCTACTTTTAGCAGGAAGCATTCCCCCCCCCGCCAATTTCCATTACAATTTCAGAATCTGTGCTTTAAATTTTATAGGTATTAATATGAATAAAGGGTGAATTTTCATGCATCTAGATGGTAGCGAAAAAAGATCTGGTCGTAATCTACGTCTACGTTACACTTTTTTTGCAAAGAACCTTCACATCTTCAGTTTCATTTTCTCCTAGGGAAGTGTTTTTATGCTCAAAAAGTTAGTATTAGATAAAAATGTATACATGATGAGAATTTACATTTTATAATGATTTTAATCTTGTGATACGTTCCCATCAGCTTTTAAATAATTTTTAGAATACCCTGCATCAGTTAGAGGTCCGAATTACGGGCAAGCTTGCTCTCTCCACCCCACCCCCCATCTTAAATAAGCATTCTATAAATCTTTGCTCTTTCTTACATGCATGGTATAAATCTTTCTGAGATATTTATTCTTGTGTCACTGGGGTGGACTCTTTAGACTCAAAGGCTCCTCCTGGTCTTGGATCTGATCTTTCTAGGCTGCCCAGATCTCCAACCCCTATGAACTACCCACGTTGTTAAATGAGGCATCAAGTGGTGAGCAGAGAAATTTGGACAGCGCTTTCCTTGGTAGCCTCCAGCTATTATGCATTCCAGCAAACGTCTAAACTTCGGATAGAAGATTAATGCACAAAATAGGAAATCGGCATTTTCATTAACACGACACTACATGGTTATTCCACTTTCTTCAGATTTTAACTCATATTATGTAAATTCAGTTCGAAGCAGTTTATTTTCATGGTCTACATTTTCATGAATAAAACTAATCTTCTCCGTCTACCCGCACTGAGGATGCGGACACTAGAATGGGTCTTTTAATGTGAATCCTCCAGCCTATAAAAAGATACTCAAAAGATAGTTTTCCAAATTATGTGACTACAATGATTCCATTTAATCCAGTTCATGTGGCTCATGATTGAACGTATAACATCACTTAATGCGATGCAATTCCAAAAAAAAGTGATTATTTATGTGGCAGGGAGTGCATCATTTCCGAATTTTACTTCTCATCCTTCTTAGACTTTGGAAATATCCTTTCTTTTTCTAGTTAAAATAAACCATCGATCCTTTCCATACCAGGGATTAAAGACACTATCAAAAACTGTGCATGTGAAAGTCAGGTGGAGGAAACAGAGAATGATGTATACACTGTGTGGAAATAGCTGAAAGGCTTTTGTAGGTTTCTTTAGCTGGGATGTAATAATACTGGAACAAACAGCGTACACTCGTTAATAACCAAGAAATAACGAGGTTTCAAACAACGACTGTGTTATATATTTCTTTAGCTGAAACATTTTGTTGAAATATTCCGATTTGACACCACATCCGTCAAATCTAAAAACACTGGTTAGATGGTTCCTGCTAACTGAAGCATGCATTCGTCACATTCCACACGTGGAACTAACCACACACGGAATGGTTCCCTCCTTTTACAGAAGATGGAGAATCTGGTTTAACTTGGTGGCAGTGTAGTTCTCTGTTTCCTTGGAATTAAATTACATGTTTAAAAATTGAGGTTGGTACGTTAAAGTACAGATTAATTCATCTTTGATATTTATCAGGAATGTTCCCACTTTTTCCATGATTACTTTTTTTGGTAATAAAAGCTGGCCTTGACACTGCTTCCATAACTTTGGATGGTTTCTGCACTGGGGGGAAAAGAGTGAATTGCTGTTGTTTAATTGGGATGACGCAAAGGTCAAAGCAAGACAAGGTCCTATGATCTGCAAATATCACGCAAACTACATTCACAAATATCTGTGAAGAATAAACAGAGGCTCCTGGAAAGTTGCCCGGGTCACTTTTTACGGCTACAAGTTTAACTGGAAGAGGAAACTGCGATCATTCTTCATTGAGTAAGAAATATATGCTTGGACAAGATTGTGTTGCCCACTTTTCCTGGTGCATTGTGTTTGGTTCGGAGTGACTTCCGTGTCGTAGATCGAGGGGGCGGTCTTCCGCTTGAATCTGCTCTCCATGTATTATTGTCAGGTCCCAACCAGCCATTGTGCGGTGCAAATTAACTCACGGGGAAATAATGTTACAACGAGGAAGTCTGCGAAACTAATATTGTTAAAAACACAAACGATGCAGATCATAACATTTCGACTACAATATGGTTGCATAATTCCAACCCCAAGCAAAATAATCTCTACATGAAACACATTTACTAAATTGCTGGTCTCCTTCATGTAATGTTAACCAATAATGACTTTCATCAGTTAAGCACTCTTGCTCAGATATAGAAAGTGTTGGCGCAACAAAGACATTTCACTCTATGGTGTAATAGAATTTATAACATCACGATATTCAAAAAAGATTTGCAAGAAAAATAAAGACATATAGAATACAAATAAATTGATCAACTATTTTTGATCTCTGCTGTCCGGTGTACTGACACAAGATGAATATTATACATATTAGATATCGTTCTTAACTACTATTTGTGAATTAAAACAATCTATTTAGAATTAACTCCATATAAAAACGTGCAATTGTAAATTGAAAATGATAATTTACATTTAATTTTGATAATAACAAAAAAGTGATAGAAATAAAAATAAATGTGAAACACGGGCAGTTCCAAGTATTTTATATGTTTTGTTTTATTTTGTTCCAGATCTTTACTTATTCCACATTTTAAAAAGACATTTGTAACTTTTAGTAATGTAAACCTCTTCAAAGGAAATCTCACAATTATACTCCATATTTTGGTTTACCCTAATTCAAGTGTCTAGGCCACACTTAAAGCATGTACCAGTGACTTGTAAATTATATGATTTGAGGCGGGAGTGTCAGCCTGGTTGCCTGCTCACTTGAATAATTAGCTTCTTCTTGTTTCCTACGTATTATCCCCGCCAGGATACAAGTAACATCAGGACAGTCAGAATGCTCTGCGAGCATGTTCTGTGGTCAGCTGTGCGGTTCAATGCCCTGAAAGGGCATGACCTTCATGTATCTCGGCAGGGAACCAGACAACCGACTAGTCGGTGGGAAAGAAACACCTATGTCATATATTGCTTTATTTTTGACAAAAATAATCGAGGTTCGAAATTAAGTTATATAAAGTCCGACGATTAGCAATCTCCAGTTACCTGAATGACAAAGTGAAAAGTTGGCCCTGTCCACACTGATAAGGATTTTTCTTGAGAGAATCTAAATGCTCTTTGATCTTGTGAGGCTTCATAAATATACCGAAGAAAAAAAATAAACACAGGTTTGGTGGTAGATATAAGGCATTATCTAACGTTAAATATTCATTTATTAGACTCGTCAGGTTTTCATTTCATATATTCAGAAACCTAAGATATATGTTGCGCCAAGCTAGGGAGATCCATGCGTGAAAAGCAGAAACAATAGGAGAACAATATTTTTACAACATGTTGTAAACTGCCAGGTATTTAAATGAACTCGGGGTAACTGATTCTAAATCACATTTGTGACAATCAATAGACCACAATTATTGTTCCATATTGTATCTCAAAGTAAGATCATCAGGATGCACAAACACAGACCGTGGAACGTTTATAGAATTAATACATTAGTTACTTTGGAAAGAAAACCACAAGGTCTAAACATGCCTATTCGCAGTGACTCAGTCAGACTCAGCCACGGTTATAGGTGTTAACACAACATTTGTCACGTTTTGTAAAACGTTATCTTTGCTTTTTTGGCTGATCTCTGATTGCAAACAGCCACTTTGAATTCGTGAATTCGAAACCTTCAGAGAGTGGCCTGACGTTAATTTACTGGTGTGAGACTAAACAGTTGGCAAAAGCACAAATTAATTTTACTGCATGGCCCGCTTGCTTGAGTGAGCGGCTGGTAGATTTTAGTCGCAAACGAGTAAGTAATATACAACTTAACTAAATTGCGCGAAGTTGGCCTTTTTAATGATTTTTCAACAAATGTTTGACTAATTGCATTTACTCGGGCCAGATTCATCTGATATTACGGAAGTGATACATTCCATTTGATAACTTATAACGTGGACATGAATTTGATCATTTATGGCATTCTATATCATGCCATGTACTTTGCAGAATAGTGCCAGCCCATAAGCAGTTTTGCAGAATGCAATAGGACCAAATATATTTTGTAAAGCAGACCTAGGGAACATGAATACAAATAATTGTTGTGCATGTTCCAACTCAACAGGAAACTACCATTCACTTTCCCTTCTGTACCAACACGGCCAAAGTATAGCTCAAACTAACTGAGTGGTTAAACAAAGGTACTCCACTTCTAACTGCACATCGTGTAATGAACCATAACTTAATATGATGTATAACGTAACCTGAAATGTATATTCTTTACTCTGTACTGTTATTGTTTTTACCTGTACTACATCAATGCACTCTGTACTAACTCAATGTAACTGCAGTGTGTAATGAATTGACCTGTACAATCAGTGTGCAAGACAAGTTTTTCACTGTACCTCGGTACAAGTGACAATAATAAACCAATACCCAATACCAATACCAATTTCACTATTGTTACCTTGATCTTTTTCCATTTTAAGATAAAGTTAAACCCAATATCTAATCATGAAAAGCACAATACATCAACCAGTATTTTTTAAGATATAGCTCCAACTTGAGAACCATCCTATAAATACAACTTCGAATCCCATTTTGAAAATACAGAACGCACTGGTATGTTATTATTTGAAGTTTTTATTTTATTCCACTTTAAATGCTAAAATACAAAATGCTGCCTTGACCAGGTTCCTTCTGAGATGATGGTTAAATTGCTTCTTCAGGCATCTTCCCACATACCAGCCAGCTTCCCAAACCTACTCCACAACTAATATACTTAATCATTCGAAAGACCGACTCCAGATACATCGTCCCAACAGGCTAAATGTTGCAAATTACTGATATAAGAACATAAACCTCACAAATTTTAAATGTTGCTGTTTGTTTGTTTCAAATATATACTTATACAAATCTAAATAGACAAGAAACACCAGTTTAAAAAAACTTGCCCGTGAGAAATGATTCTATAATTGAAATGTTTTCTTGCTATTCTTATTGGAAATATACAGTTATCTTGAATGACAAGATAAAGGTTGTTGTGACTTCATCCTTTTTTTATTTGTGCGGCGGCAGCACCAAGTGCTAGCGTGCGGGCATTAGGACCGCACGGAGCAATTTGTGGGAGTGGGAGGAGTATTTCGCGTATGATTGCGTGCAAATGGGGCAGTCTGGTCCTTGTGTGGTCCGGGTGTGTGGTCTCCGGTCCCGATCATCTGTCCAAAGGCTGCTAACTTGGATGTGAATGACCACCTCTGTTTACTTTAGCTCTGTCTGCAGTTAGTGAACTCTGCTCAGCGTTTTCCTGGCATGGCAGGTTCCAGCTGGTGCAGATCAGGACTTTGCAAGGGTTCCTCGGGATGGTCTGCAAATGGACTCCCGCGTAAATCAACGTCAGAGTTTATGGACCATTTTCCACCTCATCTCGCTTTGCCTAAAATATACGAGTCCCATAAACTATGACTGCTGAGTGGTGCAGAAACATTGTAGATGTTCAGATTACTGATCAGAAAATAAGACTTTACAGTAATATATAATATATACCTGTAAAATTCATTGTAAAGTTACTGGGTCTGTAATCGACAACACAATGGTGCATTGTCCCTTGGGTGAACTCTGGTAATTAATTATCTCCTATCATTTTGCTTTTGAAATGTCACTTTCAATTTGGCTTATAGTCTGCTGTGTTACATGTTGTTCCAGAAAGAAAGGTACCACAGGACAACAAATGCATTAAAGGATGAATTACTATTGGTGACATTGAATACCCCACGTATCTTTATTTAGTTAAGATAAAAAAAAGGACGGAGCAAAATAGAAGTGACATCCACTGACATCCAAAATGCTGTCATGGTTACAACTATTAGACAGGGTGCAAGCGAACATTACAGCGGTTTGAGCAAGCAAATTGTTGCAATCTCTCACGTGCAAAATATGAACACAAAGTGTTTTCTTAGCAACTTTAGCACAATTAAGGGAGAGGTGAACCCATTTAACCAAACGAAAGGAAATTAGCTGGGGGGACGATGTCTGCATTTTAGAACTGCGGACTGCAGTTCTGGGCGCCAGCATACTTCTCCAGTACCTGACCTTTCCCCTTTAACCTCATCTGGCTTGACTGGAAACTCGCCCCGAAAATGAGTCGAGTCTACTAGCCGAGGATTCCGTTCCCATAAGATTTTGTTTAACAGGCACAACTGACTAATCAGTGAGGCTTAATAGCAAAACTCCCCTTCGATGTAATCTTCAGAATTTAATTCTGTAATTCCAAGATCATTTCACAAATTTGAATTAATGTGAAGTACTTAACCAGACAGCAGTAGATTTTGCGCTTGCAGTGTAATACCCAGCCCGGTAAAGAAAATCACAAAGCAGCAAATAAACGCATCGGGCGTAGATCGGGCCGTTCACAAGCATCAGCAGGAGGCTTCTTGAAAAACCTTTATCATTTCCTTGAAATACACTGAGCGTACTTGCAGTCGTTTTTAACCACGTTCAAGTCTACCTATGATTTAACCTACTGCTTCCCATTGCAGAACATATGGGCGAAAGCGAGCGCAGAGTGTTGACACTCAGATGCCCATACACAAAAAGTAATTGCAGCAGTATTTTCTAACGCGGTCTGAAAACAAAGCTGTTCGAACCCTTTAAATGTTTAAATTAAAAATCAGCTGCAGAGAAGTCTGGCACTTGTATAATCTGGCTTGGTTTACACACTTTACTCAATAAAAACAATATGATCTGTTTTACATGCGGACAAGCCGTCCTCGGTTATTTAATAATTCTTTAGATGTCCACTTACTAAAACTAATATTGAGCTTCAGTGGGTTGTTTTTTGTCATTATTAACGTTTAACAGAAATTCAAAAATGTGGTTTTGAACAGGAATGAAACAACGAGTTTATATGAAAATCGTGAGTCCAACAATTCTCTAATTAAACATCAAGCACACTGTGTCCCCTCTTAAAAGATTCTGTCTCCTTTTATCTTTTCTTTAAAATAAAACTGATCATCAGTGGGATTTGATCAACTGGTTCTCCATCAGCTGAGGCAGTTTTTATTTTGGCTTTCCTATCACAATCATTGAAGCAGCTGAAACTAAGTTGAACTGATTACCTGAAGCTTTCTTCGTTTTTTATTTGAAATTAATTTATATTAATTAACTATGCTAAGTACAATAAGAAGGGTGTGAAGTTGGCATTTGATTCCCACCACATCATTTTTAAACCATACTTGGTAAATGAAATTAGCTTGAGTAGAATTGCAGCCCCAGAACTGATACAATGTTAACGTTTTATTCTTGATATCTTTAAAATAAAGCCGAACTTTGAGGAGCAATTAACGAAAATGTGTATCATCTCGTTAACTGCTTTCCCCACACAGAACAGACTGAAGACGTCTGAAATGAAATATTTGTTCTCATATTCCAATGTTTTACGACTTTCAAATTGAATTAAAATAGTCGTTTTCAGTTACATTTTCCGTGTAAGATTACATTCAGTCCAGAAAGCAGTTTGGGAGGAAAATTAGCAAATCTGCCCTGTAATTAAGGGAAGCCGGCTGTCTCGTTTTCATTTTAATCATGCTCCACTATAATGCTTGCCAGGACTCCTTCAATCAGTCCGACATTTACTAGTTGCAAAGTTTGAAGCTCCATTTTTTTAAAGTTGACATTCTCAGTCGCAGATTGCTTAAATTGATGAATTATGGAAAATTATTGGAGAAAGCCACATCTGTGTATGGGTCGTTGTGGTTTGTCTATAACTACAACAAGTGGCACGCTTGTCCTCATTTTCTATTCCTTTACCACCAGTCTCCAAATCAAATTAGAAACCACCAATGCCTAATAAAATATATCGAGCCTTTCCAGAAAAAAATGTAAATAACCCAACCATTGGGAAAATACCATGAAACGAGGTCACATTGTCCCCACCCACGGTGTTCCCCCGCAAAATCTGGTAAAATAACTGATCCTTTTCACAGTCATGTGGGTGGTTCGACACCTTATATCATTATCCAAACATAGAACTTGCTGGGCTGTGTGGTCATTTTTGATTTCTTAATTACTTTCGGAAGACCTTAGGACATAGGTCATAATTTTCTTTTAATCTTAAACATATAAAGGAAGTTTTCGCGAAAAAACTCGAGCTTCCAACTTCAAAGGCTCCTTTCAGTACGGCTGCCATGGATTTGAACACCGACCCAAAAGTATAAATCGCTCCACTTTCACCGTCGTCATTTATTTAGCCTTCCCGGCCTACCTCCCTTTAAATGACAATCAATAAACTGCAGTTGCAGGGGCTTGTATTTAAAGTGCCAAATCGTTAAAGCTGAGTTACAGTTAATATATATCTTTTATGCATATCCATATCTATCCGTGTATGTGTGTGCGTGAGTATAAGTAACTTGTATTTTGGATTTTGGATTATGTCTTCAATTACCATCTTTTGTCACCTAACCGGGCGCTTGATTTGCGAACACGTGTACTGTATACAGAGAACGATAATGTACTGAAGCCTACATTGAACTACTCTGTAATACGCGTCTTTCTTTTTACTCAACATGCCATATAAAAACGGAGCCCTTTAATTAAAGCGGTCTGTGAAAATGAGGCAATCTTAACTGTTTTGATCCCAAACTTTTGTTTCAATATTAGAATCAATAAGGATCTTTGCATGCTCTGTATGTGATCTAAATCAGATCTTAAATCGGCCTGTCGACATCTGAATTAACAATTATTTAAACCCATTAAGAAAACTAATTTGGCCTGATTAAGGGCACTTTTGAAGGGCAATTCCGCAAACAATCTTTTTCACTGGAAGGGGATGAAATATTTTGTTGTAAAATGTAATTCTTTTTCCTATTTGGGAAATAATCATCCCTCTAGTTGTGTATATAACGCGTGCCCAGATCAATCATATTTATACGCCGTTAAATTCTTTGTTGACCAGACTTCAGAGGCAAATATTTACATCAGACAATTGTCATATTGAGATTAGATACGGAAGAGTAGCACAATGTGTGGGAAATCAATGGTCTATGTAATACATTTTAAGGGATCAATATATTTATTATAGGAATTACGATTATAAAGATGCGAACCCTAATGTTATTCTTGATGTCTGCTGGAAAGTTTCACTAATTTCATGAAGATAATTTTACAGAAATATTTGGACAATGTGGGTCAGAGATCAGCGACTCTTTTTATCAGGGTCTCGCATATTTGATGATTAACTGTGAAGATCAATGTTGGTTGAAAGTTATTGGATTCGATACACTAACCACGTTAAGTGGTCCACGCCTTGAAATGCGCGATGCACCTGAATTTGGCTAGATACTGAGTAGCCCATCCCAGTACAGCATTGTGCTTATTTTCAGGTTTAAAATCGATAAAATTTCGGACAGGGTAATAGGGAAATTACGAAAAGTCATTGTAATCTGTGGCACAATTTAAGGAAACTAACGTAAAGATAATTAAAACATGCTCATATGCAGTGTAAAATACCTCTCGCAATGAATCACTTAAGGTGTTGGCTGAGTTGCTATTGAACACACCGATGACTCTGATGGAGTAACCATCTCCGTTTATTTTGCTCAGAATACATTTACTCGATTGATCGGCTTTATTATGCATATATTTCCACACGAATGTTTCTCCAACACACAATTTCATAGAACATAGAACAGTCCAGCGCAGGAACAGACCCTTCGGCCCACCATGCTTGGGTCAACCACGATGCCATCTAAACAAATCCCAAATGCCTGCAATGAATTAAGGCCAATTGCAAACTAAATTTGACAATACGTTTAAAAGGGACGCACAGGGAAACAGAAACTCGGCTTTCCAGACCAAATAAGCGCTTTATCTGAATTATTTTACACATGAATTTCATCACCGGCGCCCCAGTATTACTGAATCCTTGGTAGCACCAAGCTACCCGTCCTATTGTTTCGTTGTTATCATTTTAAAAGTGAAATAAAGCGATATAATTCCTCAGTGTTTAAGAAGCTAATTCCAGACAATTGCAGCTTTTACAGTAGGGGGATATTGGCAAGAGGAGAAGGTGCGTGACTAGCTGCTGCAAATGCATTTAAGGTGCATCCGAACATCATTGCTGACCAGCTGCTATTAATTGAACCTATTTCTGATCAGGTGCCAAACACAATTTATGGTGGCGTGTTGTAAAATCTATCCATTTAGTTTTAAGTGAGGATCCAGTAGTATTGCATAAAGAGAATGTAGTTGTAAATTACAAGTTATTTCATTTTTGCCATCTCATTATCAGTCTAATGACAATAGGTCATGTTCTCAACAGTTTGAGACTGGGCTGCAGGTAACGTGGCTGATTCGCAGCTCTGGCGACCCCGGTTTGATCCTGATCTCAGCTGTGTAGAGTTTGTACGTTCTCCCTGTGACCGCGTGGTTTCCTCCCACAATCCTGGTAGATTCATTGGCTGTTATAAATTGACCCTAGTGTAGGTGTATAGCAGGGATATCGGGGGGAGTTGATGAGCATTTGAGGGAGAATAGGTTTCATGGGAACATGTGCGGGAATGGGATTAAAGGAAATGTTCTGAGAGACGGCGTGGGCTCGACCGGCCGAATGGCCTCTGTCTACTCTATGAGGAAATTGAGGACATGTAAATAAATCCAAATGAAATAAGATGAATTGCCTAGGTAGGTGATCAAGCACCATTCAGTTAATTTTAAGCGAACGCATCATCTTATCCCTGTGACTTTATGCTCGAAATAGATTGACAATATGAAATCAACGATTGTGTGTTGCTGCTTCATAACGGCAGCTGAAAGTAATCGATCTCAATGACTGTGAAGAGCGTTTATAAAATAGCACTCAGTTACGGTCGAGTTCTATTGCAGCAACTGTGATACTGAAGTAATTGGGTAGCGACCCATCTTTCAGTTGACTGCCATTCGTTTCCATCACTGTCATAGGCCTCCCCCAGTTATTCTGAAAACTTCAACACAGTGGGGCAAAAATGACCTGGGTGAGCGACGTCAACACGACCCGGGGCTCTGACTGAAAACATTCACCGTTGGGGCTGTGCGCTTGTGCGAACCAAAGTGTTAGTGGCAGGACAAATTGTCACTTGTACCTGCTCTGCTAACGGAGCAAGGCAAACATCCAGAAATGTATCAGTATCAATGCTAATGTCTCTCTGCAGGCAATTATTTCAGTGACTTTAGGGTTTGGTTTTCCGTTGCCGCCAGGCGTAGCAAACACCCATAGATTAATATGTCACGTGGGAATCAAGCCGGTTTAATAAAGACCAGCTTAATTAATAGTCACTAAAACTACCGGGCATGGTTTCCAATTTATGGCATTTTAGACCGATTCTTTGAACATTTGGAGCCACGAGAGGCTGCATTTGCTGGAATCTGGAGCAACAAACAATACGCTGGAGAAATTCAGTGGGTCAGTCGACCTTTTGGATCAAGACCTTCAACTGGACAGTCCAGAGCGGATAAAGAACCTCGACCCGAAACGTCGACTGTCCATTTCCCTCCACAGATGCTGCTTGACTCGCTGAGTTCCTCCAGCATTTTGTGTGTTGCTCTTTGAACATTCGGTTTGATGAACAATATTTCCCTGGCATGCAGTCAACTGCACGCTGTTCCGAATTCATATATATTATGGGGGTGGGGGGAGCCTTCGAAACAGGTAAGCTGTGATTGAATAAATTTAAAAGCCAGAAATTGTTGATGGCTGGACCACTGGACAAATCTTAAAATGAATTTTTTCTATTTTAATGAAATAAATGGGTTACTACCTGCATTAGAAAAGGCAATATAAAAAATCCCTTTGTCCTGCCCGCCAATAATTTCAGCATTAATTTCCATTCATCTTGTTCATTACACGAATTGAGGATGAAATGTTGATACAGAGGCAGGAAGTGGTTGGAGCACAAAGGTCAGTCAATACGAGACTTTATATTAGATTGGCAGTTATCGCAGTGTTCATGAATTGATTTTATTTTCAATGCACATTAAATAGATAAAGCCAAAAATATTAAACGATTTCCTGAAAATCTAGTTTTAAAAATAAACTGTTTAAAGTTCCCCTGCCAAAATGTTACACATTACCTTTTTAACGTTTCTCAGATGCTCTGATTAACATTGTCTTTTAGGATGAATTATTTCTCCCTGTACTTAAAATAGGAAATTTTCCAAGACTTGCCGTTTTTCATTCACCTTTTGTTGTTGCTACTGAGCATTGCTCTAGCACCTGATTTATCTGATCCTTTAAGATTTTAAATATCTAGTCAGATCATTTTGAATGATTTTTCTGTGAGTGCAAGATTCACATTACCTTAGTCTTTTCTTATTAGGTCAAAGGCAAAATTCAATGAAGTGTCAATTGGAGACATATAGAACATAGAACAGTACAGCACAGAACAGTCCTTTCAGCCACAATGTTGTGCCAATATAGCTATTCCCTCCTACCCACAGAATGCCCATCTCCCTCCATTTTCCTCTCATTCATGTGCTCATCCAAGTCCCTCTTAAAAGCCCCCAATGAATTTGCCTCCACCACCCTATCAGGCAATGTCAACATGTAAGAGAGTCCTGATAATGACCAGTGCAGATAAAGTGGAACCCAAATGAGCTGAAAACCTTGGGTGCAATGTACTTGCTACCTGTGTAGATAAGGACAAAGACACATTAATGGCCAATAGATCCATTCTATTTAAATGGAAGGATCCTATACATCCTACCACATTTCAATGGTTTTCTCAAACTGTAACATGTTTAAACTTAGAAAAAAATTAGGAGTGGTACTGTTGATCCCTCGCTTAAATTTGAGGAAGTTTGGAGTCCGTTTATTCATTACTTCCATATGATATAAGCAGACCTTTTTCGAATCCCTTTCAATAACCTTTGAATATAGAGGAGCGGAGCTAACGACATAATAATGTTTTTTTTTAACCGAAGGAATATCAGTCCAGTTTCTTTTGAAGTTTTTGGTTTGCTTTTGTTTATTTTTTTTGATTTGAGAGTTCTCTTTTCATATAATTAAATTTCTTTATAATTTTTTTTGTATCATGCTCACTTAGTAAGAGAGTGGGAGGTCCAGACTATATATTTTACTCCCTGTCAGTATGTATATTAACTGTTATTATTGTTATCTTGATCTCTTCACACTATATGTATAATCACTAATGTTATGTATATTAATTTGAAATTCAATAAAAATGATTGAAAAAGATAAGGACAAAGTCTGCCAAAGGAACAGATACTAACCTGGATCATTGGAGCACTCCAAAGTGGGAAGAACAAAGAGAGGCAAAATATCGTAATTTTATGAGGTTCATTAATTAAGAGGATGGATAAGATTCTTTACAAAACTCTAGTTAGACCACACTTAGAGTACTGTGTTCAGTTCTGGTCGCCACATTATAGGAAGGATGTGGA
>JARFYF010000017.1:13775053-13787070 GCA_030265395.1 Rhina ancylostomus | reverse complement strand
CACACACACACACACACACACACACACACACACTATCTTAAAGGAACCTCACTAATTGTAACCTAGTCCGTAACACATGATTTACTCATCCAATATTCTCTCAAAATTACAGGGAACACAGAGAAAAAATGCATCAGTTGCTTGTGTGGCTTTGATTATGTTACATTTTGGTTAAAAGAAAAATGCAAAAGAATGCCACAGATTTTTTAAAAATTCATCTTTCAGGATCTATTATCCAATCTTAATTGCCTTTGGGAAAGTGATGATGCATTGTCCACATCAGAGTGGCTTGCTGGGACATTTCAGAGGGCTTTTAGGAGTCAACCAGATGAGGTGGGTCTGGAGTCACATTTCGGTGCAATTAGATGAAGATGGTAGAGAAACAAAGGACTGCAGATGCTGAAATCTAGATGAAGGAAGAAACAAGATGCTGAAGGAACTCAGCAGATCAGGCAGCATCCATGAAGAAAAGCAGACGGTCAATGTTTCGGGTCAGGACCCTTCTTCAGGAACCTTGTTGTAAAGATGGTAGACTTTCTTTCCTTAAGGAGATTAGTGAACCAGATGGGCTTTTACTATAATCCAATAGCTTTTGTGGACATCATTATCAAGACTAGTTGTTGTTTATTTTTATAAATCCCAGATTTTTTTTTACTGAATTTAAATTCCATAGCTGATTTGTTGGGATTTGAACTGAGGTCTTTGGATTGTTAGTCCAGACCTCTGTAACCTTAAGTTATTTGAGTGATGCAAGCTAGGTAGTCCCAAAATATACAGCCTTGTTGATCTATGATGAGGGAGAAAGGAACTCAGAAATTTTAAACTTTGGATAGAGGATAGAGTTAACAGAATGACTTTCTGTTAACTGATGGTGAATGGAAAGCCTCACCCTGCACTTATTGCAAATATATTATCGTAATATTAAGTTGGAGCGTAATGAGACTTCTTATTGAAATCAGTCTTGCTACTTTCAGCCTTAATGAACTTCAATTGACTTGATTTATAATACACAGTCACAGATGTGCAGAGAATAAATCTTTTGGATAAGAAAGAAAGGAAGATTTGCATTTATAGAGCACCCTTCATATCCCTTTCTGAACATCTCAAAGTACATTAAGGGCAATTAGGTGCTTTTGAAGTACCATCATTATACTATATATGGGATGTTATTGGTGCAATCATTTGACAGTGAGGGCTACTGGTTGTAAAAAAAGAATGATTAAATGTCTATTTGCCTGAAGCTGCATGACATCTGTGTTGAGGAATATAAAAAACATATCCTTAGAATGTCAATCACATAGCACCGTGTGTTTGTGTGTTACAGAATCCTATTTCTCTGAAAAATAAAACATGAATGAAATTTAGGGAAATTCCAATGGAGATCATGAAATCTACAATTTTTATTCCAGGTTCCTCTGTGCATAAGGAGGAGCCCAGACAAATGCAAGTTTCCAATAACATGCAACGTGCATCAATGTTTTTTGTGGAATGCAGCTAAAGTCCATCCATGACTCTGGACTTAACTGATTTCCTTCACACGTCTTGCAGTGGGGCAACAGATGAAAGACCAAGTCAGTAGCCCCCATCTGCTTGGGCTTTGAGTGTTAAGTGAGTTCCAATCACTGGGCTCACAACCTAAAAGGTCATTGGCCACCCGTTTATCTTCAGGCACCAAGGAAATTCGAGGCCATAAAATATAATTGACAAAATCCAATGACCTGGAATGAGCAGTTAAATAAACTTGATGCTATCAGCATCTCCATTACTAAAACGTAAATCAAACCACAAATTCAAGGAACCAGGCAGACTCATTGAAATTAGGAGGTTGATGTCAAGTTGTCCCACTCCTCCAGAAGTCTGCCATCTCTCCAAAGGCTTGTTATTCAAATAGACAGAAGAGTTTGAAATTGAAATGCTTAGCTGATAGATATCCAACTAAACACACCAAGACTTGTCCTGGTTAAGGCTTGTCCAGTCAATTATGAGTGATTAGCCAAATTACTGCCTCTTTAGCACTGAAAAATAACTTCATGAATTTGGAGCTTCATTCCTTCCAAATAAGGTTCACTCTAGTCCAGAAAATGTTGAAGCTTGTCAAATGAAATATAAGTGAATTTTCAAAGATGTAGCCATGCTGATTACTGCCAAGCAAACTCTGTCACTTAAATTTTAAAAGAGTGCAATTTCACTTTTTGTGATTTTAGCTTGTTTTGCAAATTTTAAGTATTTCTGCTGTATATGATGACCACTTCAACACATAAAATAAATCCTGGAAGTTGAGTCCAGACTTGTGTTGCAGATGTATGTTGCACAATGTGCTTTTACGGACAGAGGGATTCTTAGTGAACATTTATCCCTTGACTAACCTCAGGAAAACAAATCATCTGCTTATTGCCACATTGATTGTTGCACACAAATTGGTTACTGCATTTCTCACAATTTATTTCAAATAAGTACTTGTTTGTTTGTCAAGCATCCATATAGGATGCCCTGGGGTTGGAAAATACACTGTATAAATGTACAATCTTTCTTTCTCTGCTTATAGAAAAATACCATGATTTAGTAGACTTGCTCTGCCACCCCTTCAAAAGCACAAAATAGAAAATTCTCTTGTATTTTTTCTGCTGGTTAAAAGAATTGATAACCACTGCTATGCTGTACAAAGTAAGAACAGCTGGAAAAATTATTGGGGTTAATTGAGCTGATTGATGCCTGTCAGTTGTTCACAGTTCAACTTATTTCAGACATCAACATTCTTCACCTAACAATGAGATTCAAACCTACTTGGAGGTAAGATGTCAGTGCACCTGACCTCCTGCTGAATGGCTGGACTCACTCTCTAAGCCAGTGGACATGTTGGAGAGACTGGTCAGATGGACTGTAGCTCTGACCCCTCAGCTTTACACCAAAGAGGGCTGGTGTGCTGATGGTGACCCACTCATTTAAATAGACTGCTGACCTTGTAGATAAAAGTAACTTCAGGCAGAAAGTTATTTATTTTGCTTTATATTTAATTATTTGTGATTATTTTGTGGTGCTTTTATTTAAATTAATATTTAAAAACTCTTTAAAATGTAAATAGACTTATTTGAACTGTTTGTGAATCTCTTAGACCATCAGAGATATTAAAAGTAGATCTTAAACATTTGAGAGAGGTAGGATATGAAAGTCCATCAGGAGTTTGGGCCTTAAGATTCACGGCCTCATGCTTACTCACCACGAGGAGCCCATTTCTGCTTCAGGGATAACATTGGTCATGGAGAGACTGCCTGTTCAGCCCTGGAAAAGGTAAATGTGCATGTGTGGGCTGGATCCAACCTGATACAGCCTATTTCGTCAAAAATACACCTCAAAACCTTTAAATCCATTCAATGATTAACAGAACTCAACTATGAAGTAATAATTATAATCTAGCGCTAAGCACATTTAAATATTTACCACCATAACTTTGCAGTAGCCCTTCATTATCAAACCCAAATTGGATCAGTCTATTAATCACTCTGTAAATATAAATTAATGAGACACTGACTTAAAGCTCAATAATTACTTAGAAATTCCAAACTGTTACATATAATAATTGCAGCATTAAATGATAGCAGGGAGGTTAATAACACATCCACACATTGATCAATGGAGCCCTCACAATAAAAAAGTGCACAGGGAGTCCTTGAATTTAAGTTCCCATTCCCCTTCTGTGAACACTAATATTTGGTTTGGTATTTCTGAGAGTTCTGTGTTGTATTACTTGATAAATAACATTTTCTGGCATTTACAGGCATGCTTTCCTTTACACTGGAATTCTAACTTCCTAAATCAACTATAATTTTACTTCCTCCTCACTAACTCATTCCAAATCAGTCTCTTAAAAACTTAACATTGTGTCCTTCATATGCCTCTCGTTGAAATCGCAGAAAATAAAACTACTGATATTACACCCCAAGCTTCACTGGTGCTTTTTATTCTATTTTCAAAAGAGCTTCGAGCTGAATTTCATTTCTCTTAAAACTTTGTATAAATTTTGTTAAACCTACATTGATGAAAAGAAAGGAGCCTACCCCATTATAAAATCATGGTGCAGTGATGGAATAGAGATTATACTTGTAATTCCCCAGGAGATTAAAACCTAACTCTGTGATCTGACAAAGAGAGCATTTAGCACTCACAACAGGATCAAAGGAGTGGACACTGCAAGTGCATCTCTCACAACTCCTACCTCCGACCTTAGACTGTTAGCTGCTTGCTTGCTTATTAACTCAACTAGAAAAGTGGTCTGTAATTGCAAGAGGGAATTCAGAAAATAAAACATAAATCAACAATGAACCGGATGAGTCAGATGTTTCACAATAATTCTTTGTGTGGGGGTCATCACTTGTCAGTTCCATCACACGGAAATCTTGAGAGAAACTTTGTCTTTCTAAAGGTAAGATTTCACTTGTTAACTATTTCCCAAACTAGAAACTCACTGGAATTCTCCTTTAAACCAGTAGTCTTATTGGTTCTACATCCAGAACTCTGTTATTTTCCCTCAATTTATGATTGAATGCCTTGATATGCAAAAATCAGACTGCTGATTGTTTTGAGAAGCAAACCAGTAGCATGAAAATAAGATGGAAAGTGACAGCATTTTATGGGTCCTGGTTTTAAGTTCAAGTTCATGGGCTAATTGATGGTGTCAGTACTCCATTGTTAAGTTTGGTCCCAAATGTCCCACACAATACAGTGATGGTATAAAAAACGAGAACTTAAGAATAAGTTACATTTACACAAAGTTCATTTATATGCTATTTTGATGGAGATGTTAATCATATTCTATGCTCATGCTTCGTTAGACCAGTGGATAAAGGAACGTTACACATGCAAGTATTAATTAAAAAGCGCTAACACAAACAGTAACTTCTAGACTTTAGTACATTCTCGTTTACTTAGATCAGCCGAGTGCCCACTTTAAAATAGTGTGCAGAACTCCACAATAAGAATAATACTCAGAGTTCGTTAATCTACAGTAGCTGTGGAATAAGTCAAATAATTTAATTAAAGTTCTTACTTCATTTCACCTTGATGAAGAATATGCATCTTATTTATTTTTAAACCCTTACAAATTTTTTGTAGTGTTATTTCTCAAGTCAAGTGAAAGAAATGGAAGAAAGATTTACTTTCTTCAGTCGAGTGAAGACTGCATGATTAAATATTTAAGCAATAATACACATAGACGTTTGAAACAAAATCTTCATTATGATCTTGGGAAAAACAGACTTCGTTTAAATTTCTGTGATTCTTTTAATGTACTAACTCATGCAGTTGAAAGTAGCTTTGATATCCAGATATAGAAAGGTAACTCAAATTCTTTTTTTCTCTCAGAGTCATACAGCATGGAAACGACCCTTCAATCCACTGGTTCATTTCTCTTAAAACTCTTAAAACTTCTCTTAAACATTCAAGCACTCATTTACATTAATCCTATACTAATCTCGTTTTATTCTCCTCACATTCCTATCAACTGCCCCATTTATCTGCACACTACAGTAATTTACACTGGTATTTAACTGCCAAGACAGTAAGTCTTTGGGATGTGGGAGGAAACTAGAGCACATGGTGGAAATATACACAGTCACAAGGAGAACATGCAAACTCCACATAGACATCACCACAGGTCATGGGGTCAGGAGCGAACCTGGGTCGCTCGAGCTGCAAAGCAGCAATTCTGCTAGCTGTGCCACCATGTCGTCCTAAACTCTTCTTGTCCATTTTCCAAGTTTTTTTGATAGCATCATACACTAAAGGTGTAACTAAAGAGAAAGTTATATGGCCATTTTTACATTGCTATACAGCAGTTTTGCAGTGCAAGTTTGGCAGACAGGAATTAGCGATCTGCGGTGAGCTGGAAGCACTTGCTCCTGACCTCAGTGGAAAGTGTGGTATTTCCTTTGGTGGTTATCTCAATGAACAGCTCAGAAAAAAACTGGGAGATTTTTCTGTGGCATGCTCTTGCCTGCCATTCTTTCTTTATGAGTGCTGTGGCAATTCTCATCACCCACAAAATAATGAGATACCTGATAGTTGGTTAAATTCAGCCTGACACTTATTTCCATATTTTTCCAAACTTCCTTCTGATACAGAAGGAGGCCATTTTGGTCCCAAGACTGTTCTGGGTCACAGAACAATCTCATTCTACTGTCAATTTCCCTTGTAACCGATAACTGGAACCAGACTTATCTGGACCTATTAACTTAACCAGAACTCTTCTTAAAAACACTCAGAACTTTTCCGAAATGTTTCATAACATCCAAATACTACAAAAACACGAGAATCTTGAAAAAAACATAAAAAAACTTAAAACATTTTAAAAAAGAATTATATTAATTGATTTAAAAAGATTCTTAGAAAAGTTTAAAACAATATTTTGAAATTAATGAGCCATGGGAGAGTTTTTCTAAATTAACAAGCTATTAGCCGGGCCTCTTGCAGTGACTGCCTTCCATTAAAATGATCGGAGAAAGACTACATTGTGCTTCCTCAGACTCAGCACAGAATTTTTGGGTGCTTTCCTTCCATAACCTGGGCCATTAGCTCTAGTTCTAAACTCTCATTGAACTCTGTGTTGAGTTCAGTATTGGAGAGCACCCTACAGACTAGTATTGAAATAATGGTTGCAACTACCAGTTTTCCATATTCAAACATGCAGAAGCAGAAACTTTGAAGTTGCTATCAGTTTCACAGAATATTAAATGCAGACACCAGTAAGTTTCCCTGTTGTCATTTCCACAAAATCCAGATCATGAACTCTAATGCTGAGTGTCAATTTGAACCTGTAAGACACTGACGCTCAGTAACATGTGATCACTTCAGTGATGCTGCCTGACGCCACACGGTCTTGTCGTCAGGTGAAACACAGTCCAATGAGATATGTGTGGCACTTACATATTGTTCACCGGATGCCTGGAGACCCCTGTTATTTGTGTGCACATGATGGCCTATCCAGTCCTTGTGTTTTCTTTCTAATTCTTTGCTAGAAGGGATTGAAATAAACCATTTAGTTACTACCACACTGAACTAAGTGATTATTGTGAAATTAGTTTAGAAAATGACACTCTTGAAATTTACTCTAAACTCTGATCTTTTAAGAAAAAGAAGACTTACCTCTTTCTCTGGTGAGGGGGCTAATGAGATTCAAAACTAGGCAGTGACAGAATGGTTCAGGACAAACATCTTTAGTCCATTACTTTAGTCCTTTAGTTGCATTGGTTCTTTGATTAAACGATTGAATTAATCCCCTTTCCCTACTCTTTCCTAAAGCATTGTGTTTTTTCCCCTTTAACCATTTACCCAATTCCCTTTTGGAAGTTAACGTTGAATCTGCTTCTATTGCCCTTTCAGGTAGTACAATTCTGGTTCACCATATCTCACTCCATTAACAATACGTCTCCTCGACATCTTTGCCTATCACCTGAAATCTCTGTTGTCAAGCTTTCTCTTACCGGAAATGATTTCTTGCTTCTAATCAAATCAATCTATGGTTCTGAGTGCCTTAGCCTGAAATCAAAAAGAAAATATTAGAAATGCTTAACAGGTCAGGAAGCATCTGTTGAAGGAAAATCATAATATTGCCAGCCTCGCATCAGAACTCTTCCTCTTAACATCCTTTTTGGAAATGGGAACATATGCAGCTTCTCCAGTGTGCCCATATCTGAAGACCCTCATCCTTCATGACATTCTAGTAATGTCTTTAGAAGCCTCTTTAAGACCTCGACATCCTTCCCAAATTTTGTTGCCCAGAATGGAACACAATACTCTTGCAAAGACCCATCCAATGTTTCTTCACAAATATTTAGAATAACTTCCTTCTTATGGCACCCTGTTCCTCCATCAATAAAGCCAAAAATGCCATTTGCTTTTAATGCCTCCTCAACTTATCATCATCAAAGATTCAGGGCATGATTTGAATGCATACATTGTGTCTGAGTCTTTAGATGAGTAAATAATTATGTAATTTCCTCATCTGCCTCTGACATATTTCAAAGCATAATGACTTGATAGATAGAAAATTATATCAGAATATATTATTGAGGGAGAGAAAATAGCCATTTTAGTATCATACATTTTGCACACACTGGTAACAACCTATTTCTTTTAGGAGCTAAGCTTCACTCACTGAAGAGGTGAGAATGAGATGACAGCCCCTTTCTCTTCCTTCCCTCTCCCCTCAACCCAGCTGGCTGCACCTGCCTAATTTTTCCTTATCAGTTTCCATCTATCACCCATTGCCTGTCTCTGAACTCTCCCCTCCCCACCTGGCTTCATCTGCCCATCACCCCCACCTCACCTGGTTCCACATCACCTACAAGCCCCTGTCTCACCCCTCCCTCTCACCTCTCTATACTGGCTTTCTTCAGTCTAACAACATTTTGTTTATTTTAACACAGTTCATTGGAAAAATAAGACAAATTTTCCCTGTATAATAATATCTTTAATCTCAGTTAGGTTGAATGAGAATTATAGAGGCTCAGCATGAGTTTTAATCATAATGTTTGTATCTGTTGTATAAATATTTTAGTCACAGAGTCATAGAGTTATATAGCATGGAAACTGGCCCTTCAACCCAACTTGTCCATGCTGACAAAGTTGTCTACCTGAGCTAGTCCCACTTGCCTGCATTTGGCCTATATCCCTCCAAACTTTTCCTATCCACATATCCACCTAAATGTCTTTTAAATGTTGTAATTGTACCCACCTCCACAGCTTCCTCTGGCAGCTTGTTCCATATACCCTGCACCCTCTGTGTGTAAAAGTTGCTCCTCAGAACCCCTTTAAATCTTTCCCCTATCACCTCAAGGTTATGTATGCCCTCTAGTTTTAGGACCTCCTAAAAGACTGTGACCATTCACTTTATCTATGTCCCTCACAATTTTATATACCTGTATAAAATCATTCATCAGCCTCCTACACTCCAAGCAAACTTCAAGTTGCTTTATAAGGTAGTGTTTCCAACACACTGATTGCTCAAAGATGTAGGTCATTCAACTGCAGAAGTAGACAAGAACACTGCCTTATATGCATTATGAGAAAATCAGATCAGCTTCCTTTTAAAAATTATTTCTTCATTAATTAAAAATTATAGAATTGATACTGGTTGTTCATGATATTTTCTTTTGTATGTTGGCTCAGGTTCTTTGTCTGGGATACAGTTCAATTTATAGACAAATTTAACTGTAATTATTCAAATGAATCATCATGGCTAGTTGTTTAATGAGTGCTCAAGATTTAAGGAATTACTTTTGTATATTTATTCCTCAGTAATCTCAAAAATGTAGAATGTTTTGAAATTTGGGATGAACTTTAATCTTAAAGTAGATATGTAATACTGGAACACACATTAAGCTGGATTTTCAGTATTTCCACTTTGTTTTATTGCAGTAATTCCATTAAAGTCTGTGTTTCTTGTAAAATGTATTACCAACCTATTAATATCATTTGTAAAAAAAAGCAGTTGTAATTGATTCTGTGTTAACACTAACTGTAGCATTGTTTGAGGGGAAGAAGTTTTAGCCAAAGTTAGCATGGTACCCACTCCCATTATGCCATATTGTTTAATACTCATTCGTATTTAGAGAGTGATCAATAAGGCGTGATTAATTTTACTTCTGTTGATGAGAAAATAAACGAGTTTAGTGGCAGATCAAAATTCTTATTGTTTTGCTATAATTGTTGCTGTTTCTGACAGTCTATGGATTAAATTCTTATGAAGATCACAGATGAGGTGACTTGGATTTTATGAAGTTTGCATGATGTGTAATTCTTTTCACTTCACAATGCTAACTTTCCAAATGTAATGTATTTGAATGAAAATCAGGTAATTTAAAAACATGCAACAATGAGTAAAAATCTTAATTAAAAGACAAAGGAATGTGACAGCTGTTTATTAACCCATTTGCTGCTAACTTCTAAATGCAACTTTAAGTCTGGGTGTGCAAAGTTATATATTCTGCAGTACTATCGTTTGCAGGCTCATGAACATTTGATATTTGTTTTAGTTTAGAGATTTGGATGAGATGCCCTGGCAAATCTAAACCTTGTTCACCATGTTATCTGAACATTATATAGAGTTTCGTCAAGGTTTTTGAGGAAAATAAAAAGACATGTAAAGGATAGCAATTCCAAATAATTAATGTGCTCATTCTACAGTCTGCAATTAGAATCTTTATTTCTTTAAGATAAATGGTCACCAGCTGTACTAAAATGGCATGAATTCATGAACTATCTGTGGGTTATCAATGTTTCTATGCAATTGTTGGTACACATTTGGGCTTCAAAGTCACTTAAACATTGATGGAAAGGCAATAGATAATGTTCAATTCTTCAAAATATATGGAAGCATTTTTGCCTTGTGAAAATGCTATGAAAGATATCCATGATATAGATAATGTAGAATCCAGACAGCAATGTGTGTTATGTTTTATATTGCATTGAACATTATTTATGTAATGATCTAGAACCTAATTGCATTATGTATGATATAATTGCATTGCTGGCTCATCTTTTAGTCATTTCCACTCAATGCCCTTGCTATGTGTAGCTTTCTCAGGCTCTTTTCTCTTTTAAGAATATTCACAAGAACAGCACTGATGGTGACCGATTTAAATATAACACATTGAGTGTAATGTGAATCTGTACTATGGAGTTTAGGTAGATTCCACAATATTTAGCATTTTTGCTATGAATTTCATTTTCTTATTCTTTAAGAGATGTATGAATTTGATTTTTTTTCTAATTTTTTAACTCAAATCGAAAGCAACTGAGGGCTTAAAAATCAAAAGGATTTTAATTATTCATGTTCATTCATAAATTTTAATGTTTATGCCAATACTCCGGTTTAATTACTTGCCTTAAATTGTTTTGAGCTGTTTAAAATTTCATATTAAAGAAGATTATGAACATTTTTTAACCATGGGTTAGATTTACCGTCACGGTAATGAATGAAACACACCCTTCATCCCCCATCCCATTATTGGTTTATCTTCAACATGACCATTTTCAAAATCTGTGAAATAGATCTGTGTATAAATTTAATAACTTTCTTAAGAGGAATGAATGTTGCAGGGCTTAACTACCCTTTTCAACACTCACATGCAAGCGCTGTTATCTTTGGTCTCTGTCATTTTGTATATACATTTTTGGATTAGTATATAATATATTAAAGCTTTGAGAATGATGTTTCTATCCAAAATTAAGAGTATTTTTGGTTAAAATAGTAAATGGATATTATTAATAGAACTCATTCACACTGTCTTTAGAGAATACTCCCAGGAACCATTTAAAAAATGTTTTAGAGAATTGAAAAAAAAACACTAAGCAAAAATGCACTCTTAATAATGTAATATTTTATAGATTACTAAGTAATAGTCCTTAATTAATTTTAAATACCAGTTAATCATACTCATCTATTCTACTTTCACTGTAAGGTTAGAATTCTTTAATTTAACTGCATATTTCTCTCCATTATCACGTCAGTTTGTTCATTCATTTCAGAGTATATTTTCCCAAGATTATTTCTTATTTGTTGTAATTTCCTACTTGTACTTGCATTATATCTTCTGGATTCTTTGTAGTCTTCCTGCAAAAGGACCACACAGGAATGTTGAGTGCAGCAATTTGTCATAAAAAGGCAGTGAGGCAGGACTATGATGCTGACTTTACTGTTCCCAGCTTTGAAAATGCCTTAGCTGCACAGTGGTATGGCTGTAATCCAGGTTTGTTTTTGAAATTGCAGAGTATTTACAGAGCATTTATGCAGGAAGCTCTTCGCTTAATTTATATTGAACCTCAGGTATTTTGTTCAGATTGTGACAGGGGACAAATATGTTTATACTGGAACAGAACAGCTCAAATAGTTATTTCAAGTAATCAAAACCTGAATTGCATAGAAGTTCATCCTGATTCGCAACAATAAATGTCCGCCATAGCTCCCTCAGCAAGTTATACTTCACCTCTGAAAAACATTTGCTGACTTGTCTGTGCAGTAT
>JARFYF010000017.1:13745493-13755658 GCA_030265395.1 Rhina ancylostomus | reverse complement strand
CCTGATGAAGGGTCTCAACCCAAAACATCGACTGTTTATTTCCCTCCATAGATGCTGCCTGACCTGCTGAGTTCCTCCAACATTTTGTGTGTGTTGTTTAAGCTAAAATGTTCACATCATTGAGAATGAAAGTTTCTGCCTCTATATTCCTGATGGCAGAGGGCCCCATAAAAACAACCTACATTTAAGTAGTGGCTTTAACATAAAAATATGTCCCGAGTAAGTGGACACTGACAAAAAAGGAGGAATTAGGAAGGTCAAGAAAATGTTGGAAGAGATTTGCTTAAAGGGAGTGGTTTGAGAAGTTCTAATCTGGAAGCAAAATAGAGAAGCAAAGGACTTCGGCAAATATAATTGAAGACTGTCAGGACAAGATTAGTAATGATAGGTAATTAACTTGTCATACAACACCAAAAGTAATAACTAGTTCTCCTTTGATAAGATTAGCTATAAATAATATTAGTTTTAATTGGCTTTATCAGCTGGGTCCTGGTGCCAATGTGCTTTGAATCATGATTCATTTTAAACTTCCTGCACTATAGCTTTTGGTCTCTATTGACAGGAGCACCAGAAATGGAGATTAGCAACGTTGGGGAATCATTGTGATAAAATTGCTTACATTTGTCTCAAAAAAGTCTGAACATGATTTTAAATGAGCAAAGCCGTTTTAACCACTTTTGGTGCATAAGCTGCAGTACCTAATTACAACTATAAGAAATAATGATTGAATAACATTTTAGTTATTTTTAATACAGCAGCAACAATACCATTTTTGATTAAAATTGGCATGAGTATTTTGAACACTCAAATCTTTATTTAATTTTTGTTTTTATTCCCAGTATCAGCTTTCTTTTGATCAATCAAGAGTTGAAAAACTGGACTGATCTGTCTGCCTGAAACTGTATGTTCCCTCCTTTCCTTATTTGCAATGTTAACTTCTCATAACTGCATCATCCACATAGACATAGCATTCTGTATGCAATGACACCTAGTTTTAACTTTGTATTTCATTCTTTCAGTCTATTTCAAAAGCTGTCGAACTACCTGTCATGCAGATGAGGCAGGTTTTTCTCCTTTGAATGTTTGGAACAACATTTTATTATTGGAGACACAAGAGACTGTAGATGGTGAAACCTGAAATAACAAGCAAGATGCAAGAGGAACTCAATGGGTTAGGCAGCATCTGTGGTGGGAAATGCACAGTCGATGTTTCGGGTCAAGACCCTTCATCTGGACTGCAGGAGTAATAACCATTAATAATAGCAATTAATAACTATTAATAATAGTAATAACCACTTTATTATTCCCTTGTGAAAGTTATTAATCCTGCCACTAATTCCATTCTTTGCTCCACTGTATGCTGCAGCAACACCATTTGATATGTAGCCATGATATCCTGCTTATTCTAGCAATGAGCAATTGGAGTGCTGTGAAAGGCCTCTCAGCTCACCTTGAATAACAACAATAGCAATGAGCATTGAAACGTAGAAACAGAGGGGGCCATTCAGCCATTTGAGGTTGAGCACTCAGTGAGATCACAAGCAGCACTGTACTTCCATTGGCTACAATATTGGTTACCCCTTCCAGTACAGAAAAAGTCCTCAGTAATCTAATAGAGCCTGCATATTGGTCTGTCTTCATGAACCTCAACCTAACCAAAGAGACGTGATTCATATTCAATTCTGTTCACCTATTGCTCTAATTCACATTAATCTATATTGTGTAGTTTAGGCCCAAGGCATAGATCAGAATTTTTATCTATGTGTCTGAATACCTGCACAAATGTATTGTTGAAGTTTCTCCTTCAGCAGCATGCTCCACCTCAGGCCTTCCCTTAAACCACCTCAAGCCTCCAGAAGTATCCATCTCTGCTAACAGTGGGAGAACTTGGCTCTATCCTCTGGAATTCAATTCCTAAACCCCTCCAGCTTGCTTTCTGCCTGTCTCCATTTGTAAACTCTTTCACAATGTTCCTATTTGACCATGCCATTGGGTGGCTCAACTAATTTCACCATCTCCTCACATATTGAAGTTCAGGATTTCAAAAGGAATCAATGGGGCAGAGAGCAGGATATTTTTTCTAATAGTGGAAGAGCCTGAAACAAAAGAACAAGCTTAAAATCATACTCGGTTTGTTGAGGATAGTAGATAGGAATTACTTCTTCATGTACAGGATGATAGGAGTATGGCCCCTTACCACAAAAAGCAGCAGGTGTAGATCTACTAATAATTACTTATTAGTGGATTGCTTGTTATTTTTCTAACCAAGGATATAAAATGATATGGATCCAAGGCAAATGTATGGAATAGATAAGGTTCAATTGTGATCTCACTGAGTGTTCAACCTCAAACAGCTGAATGGCCCCCTCTGTTCCTACATTTCCATGTTTATTGCTATTATTGTAATTCAAGGTGAGCTGAGAGGCCTTTCACCAGCACTCCAATCATCCTAGCCCATTAATGATCTGGAACTCATCAGATGAATAAATGAAAATACATTTATGTAGAGTGATTCTTTTTTCAGCAAAGCCAGTATTTGTAGCCCATCCCCAATTATCCTTGAGAAAGTGGTGGCAAGCCAACTTCTTGAACTACTGTAGTCCTTCAGGAGAAGGTACTCCCACTATATTATTATTAGGTAGGGAGTTCCATGATTTAGACACAGTAATATGAAACTAATTTGAGTTTTTCATTAGAGTTCTGTTAAATGATGGAATATTTACAGGGTTTGAGATAAATTATTGTTATAGGAACTGCTGTAAATCCATAATTTTCAGTCATGAACTTTGTCAATTTTTTATTTTTGTATACAGTGTTTTTGAGATTTAAGATTTTTATATTTGCAGCTGTGTATAACTGGATATTGTAACTGTTAAAAAAAGGCAATTCTGAAAAAAGCTGGGTGATGGTATGGCTGTGGCTATATTACACATTGTTTGAAGTTATGTGGTTTCCTGGAAGAAATTCCCTTCTTGGGTAGAAGCTAAACTGACCACAGCTGTTATCCTGAAGATTTAATAGTAAGTTTAAAAATACTAAAAGCGCAAAACAAAATTAATAAATCCTAATGGTTGTTTGATGGGGAAACGCTATTAGCACAATCCCTTTTCAATACAAACATTTGCAGTCTCTTTCCTGTGAAATGGATGACTTCAGGCATATTTTGATTAACAAATGTGAATTGCACATTATAGTGGAAAGGAAAAAAAAATGAAGCTGTGCACGGTGGTCTCCACAGTCAGAGCACGGGAGGGTAGAATTATAAAAATAAACTATACCTTCTTGCTCTCAGGGTGGGCGATGCCATTCTTGCTCAGGAACTTCAGCTCTGGTGAGTGTTAGCAATGTCACAGCAGACGCAATCCCAGCAGAACCTGCTTTGGCAGGTCAGAATTAAGCATTCTCGGCATTCCTGTACTCAGCTCTATCTTGCAAAGAGGCAGACATCACTGCTCATGTTGCTCCAGGATCTTGAGATCCCAAGCCTGTACTTTCATGGGAGTGGGCAGTTGACCAAATAACGTTGATACATTTAGTTCAATGATCTTAAAACTGCACTATGAATATTGTACAGCTGTAATATGTTCCGTTAGTCCTACTGTCAGTGAAGTTTGGCAGCTTCTAATAAAGCTCCCTAACTCTCACTATTTTTAAGAGGAAAAATATTAGCAAACATATTTTTACTGCTTTGTTGCTGAGCCATACCAATTTGCTCTGTGCTTGACTAATGCTTTAAGTCTAAACTCAGTGGCTAGCATAAAACCAATTGCAAAATGATAAAAAGCCTCTCTATCAGAAACTCTGGGATATGATTCATAAATTATGTTGCAAACACCATTCATTATTCATTGTTTCAGATATTTATGTTGGAAAGTTAATTCAAAATACTGAAGCATATTTTACACAACGGCAAACAGGAGACCAAGACATGGTGATAATTAATTAACAGCCCATTATCCCAAATAGTGGTAACTTCAAACCGTTTTGTTCATTAGGCTAAATTTTCACCCTTGCCTATCAGCACAAATTAAATAGTTCTCAGTTCCTCTACCTTCCTCCTTTAAGTAGCAACTTTGCTAAATATGAATTATGCAGAGGACTATGGCCTGTATGCTATCTTTCTTCAAGCCTCAGCAATTGCCGTAACACTAATAGAGAGCTGATGTCTTTGCAATCAAGTACTATTTAAAAAGGAAAATAGTGAATCATGAACTTCAGTCCAATAAACAGCAATCTTCCTTTATAGCCACAAGATGACCTCCGAAAAAGGGCAAGTGTTCTCCTAAGGCATACTAAATTGATGCAGAGAAGGGGCTACTATACATTGCGTGATATTTTTAACTCAGTCTGTAGCAAACAGAAATCCGTCATCAGATCAGTTGCAATAAATGCATGGTATAAAAACTCCCCATTCCATTTTTACTGCATTCTAATGATGACTGTGCAACAGTGTATCACATACAGGGAAGCCAACAACTGAATTTCCTTCACAGATTGATATTACACTTCCACTTAATGATGCAGCACTTGGAAAATAAGCATCACGCATTTAAGTTTCCAGGCTGTAATTTTAATTGAAGTATTTCAGACAGGAAACAAAACACCAGAAGTACAAAACATGGGGAGTTAAACCTTTCAATTAATTAAAGTGATGTCTAGCACTTGGCAATAATAAGTATGTAGGCCTAACCCAAAGCAGCAGAACCAAGTCTGTGCAAAAAGGAGTCTTAACACCATTTGAAGTAAATATTTTGATTTTTGTTGTTTTATTTTATGTGTTTTCCATTACAATTCTCAGACAGACATTATCTGGAAGATGGTAATCTATATTCTTTCATTGTAAAGTAGAAGGCATTCAGATTTCTGCAGTATAAACTAACTAAAACCTTTCCACAACTGATCTTTTCTTTGTGGAAGTCAACTGATATGTTGAGGTTAACTGATCATTTTTGTAAAAGCCCTGCTGAAATCCAGAAATGATATAATAAACTTGTCGGAATACTGGTCACTGTGAACTTGCAAGGTAGTCATTTAAAATGCTGATTGATAAATTGGTAAATTGGTCTATTATCATTACATGTACCAAGGTACAGTGAAAAACTTGTCTTGCATACTGTTGTTGGTACGTGTTGCAGATGCAGTTTGCAAATTGATTGTTTCAGGCTGTGGCTAAAATGTTATAAGTGCACTGTACTTTCTGTAGTTGTTTCAAAAACACAGAAGCCCACAGGGAATAGTATGGCAGGGGCTGCAAGACTATTTGTTGATAGGCCTTTTGTGCAAACCAGTGGTTCCCAGACATAGATGTATTAGCATTCAGTTCCATTGGACAACATCATGACTGGATGACTGAACACAGAGCACACAGTGCAGGGCAAGCTGATGGTCAATGGTGGACAGAGAAAAAGAATCTCAGCAGGAGATCACATCTTCCCAGGGTGTTCAGGGAGAAATTCCTCAACAAGGAACAATGTGTGAAAAGTTATGTTTCCTGAGGGGTGGCTTCACTGAAATCACTCTCCAAAGCAATCAACCAGCTTCGAATGTGTATATTGTTGATTATCTTTTGTTAAATAGCAATAGTTGTAGTGGGGTCTGGATGGTAAGAGCTATGGGTGGGAGTTTCTTTCTTGCCAACAAACATTTCTTCAGTCAAGAAATGGGCTATAGCTGGAGACTTGAGCTCCAAAATGGCAGTTCAATCAAAGTCAGCATGACAGTCTGATTCACATCATGATCTGTTGGATCTTCATAGTTTTTATAGGTTTTTGGTGTGTCTGCACTAACAGCCTGATCAATATGTCATCCAGTGCAACTCACCCCAAAATTGTGCTGATATACCATGGATATTGTCTTGTAAGCTTCAAATGGAGATTGTAACTAACCAGAAGATATTTTTCTTCAAAGAATGTTTCCTCCTGCATCATCAAATATTTCTGTACTCTAACTTCTTTAATTCTACTTTTCGATATAAAGTCAGATTTACATTTATATGATGACTTTCACATCCCTTTCAGGACATCCTTAAATACATTACACCCAATGAAACACTTTTTGAAGTGTAGTCACTATTGTCACATGTGAAATACAGTAGCCACTTTACACAAAGACAGCATAAAATGCAATATGATAACATCAAGGTAATTTGTTTATAGTGATATTGGTTCAGGAGTATATATTAGCCAAGACAGCAAAGTTCTCTGCTGTTCAGCAAAATAGTTCTCTGGTATCAGTTCTGCATATCTTGCAAAGAATGAGGCCTTCAACAGTGCTGCACCAGTATTGCACCAGAACATCAGTCTATATTTCCTTGTTTTCAAGTTGCTGGAGTGGGATCTAAACCAACAGTGACTCAGTTAGAGGTAAGAATGGTTTCAGATGATGGCCGGTATTTGCTCCTTTTCCTGAAAATCATTCATTTCCAGCTTTCCTCCTGCTGGGCTGCAGACTTGAATTTTTACAAGGCTGTGGTTGTAATACTGAATGCAGGTGAGTGTTAACATTGGGAAAAAATCCTAGAACATTGGCATTCCGGCTATATCCTGATGTCTTCTGGGCTCCAAAGAGATGGGGTGAAAGGTTAGGCCATCAACTTAGACCCAGAAAGTGAGCTGCATTTTGTTAATGAGCTAGGAAGGATGTGTGCTAACTAACCCACTTTTCAGGGTTTAATCTGGGCAATGAGGCTTCAGGAAACCCAGCAGATGAAGTGAGGAAAGGGTAGTTCTGGGTTGAAGGTAAGTGCCCTCTCAATTTATGGGCCAGGAGGAGCAGAAATGTTCTCTTCAGCTTCCCAGCAAGGACAATAAATGTTCTCTGGGGTCAGGGTGTTCGTATTTCATTGCAGGACTGCACCCAACCTCATATGCCCAGTGATCAGACAGGTCCAGTATCAACTTTCCAGAGATCTGATTAATCCCTGTTACCAGGTTTTATGATCTAATCTAGAGTCCTTCCTGACTGATTGGAAGCGAGGACTGTCAATCCACTGGCTTCCTGGCATAGTGCCAACAGACATGCAGTAGGGACTTAAAAGTCCACAGTGTGCTGGGAAGTATTTAGATATTCAGTCTAAAACTTCACTCCAATCATACCTACGTCACGTATGTGGATTTTCCTTGGATGCTCCAGTTCCCTGCCACATCCAAGAGGCAATAGGTTATTAGGTTGCTCCTGGTGTAGTTGGCTGGTGGAAGAATCAGGGTGCAGTTGATGGACATTTCAGAGAAAGTGGGTTACAAGGAAATAAGTGGTGGAATAGGATTGACAGGATTGATCTGGGAACCAGCATAAAGTCAATGGGCCAAATGACTTCCTATTTTGTGAGATAATGTGGAAAATACCTCAGTCAATATCCAGGCTGGTGGCTACAGATAGATAAAGAATCTCGTAACCATTTAATTCTCTACTTCCAACTTCAATAGATCTGTGTTTCATCTCAGCTGCAAACATACTTTCCTGTGAATTCAGAACATATGTCTTCCTCACCTGGATCTACCTATCGCTTGCCAGCTCTTGCCCCACTTCTCCCCCTCTCCTCTTTATACTGGCTATCTCCCCAGTCCAGATGATGGGTCTCGACCTGAAATGTTGTCAGTCCATTTCCCTCCGCAGATTCTGCCTGACCCACTGAGTTCCTCCAGCCACTTGATTTTTGATTCCTATGAATTATTTTGATGACTTTTAATATCATAATAAGTAGTACAACTAAATCAAAAAATTCTCCATCAACAGCATTTACCATAATGGCACATACTACTCTGAATCTAAACTACTCACTATACCCTGTTATTCCTTTCTATCTCAAATAGTTAGCTATCTTACCCCTAAAAATATTAATATTGCTTTTTTGCAACCTGTTCCAACATTGGCAATCCCACATTCTAACACCAAGTAATGAGATTTTTCCTGAATTTCATATTCAAATTATTAGTGACTATCGTATATTTTTAAGGTAACCCAAGTGTTTTTTTACACATCACAAATGGAAAAATCTCAACTTATCAAATCCTCTCATGATCTAATAGATAGAACATAGAGCATGCAATAAAGCAACATATAGCCCTTCAGCCCATGACGTCCGTGCCATACCCAATTGCTAGACTAAACTGTCTCTTCTGCCTTCATGTGATCCACATCCCTCCATTCCCTGCATATTCATGTGTCTATCTAAAAATCTCTTAGATGCCTCCATAATCTTGACATCACAATCTACCTCGTGCCTTATTATCTACCTGCACTGCACTTTCTCTGTAACTGTAACACTTTATTCTGCATTCTGTCATTGTTTTACCTTGTACTACCTCAATGTACTGTTGTAATGAATAGATCTGTATGAACAGTATGCAAGGCAGGTTTTTCACTGTACCTTGGTACATGTGACAATAATAAACCAATATATAATATTTACAATTTACTGTACACCTGACAGCCTGTCCAGGCACCTACCTCTCTCTGTGTAAAAAATTCTTGCACCGTGCATCTTCTTTAAACTTCCTCCCCCCCTTACCTTAAGTGCATGTTCTCTAATATTTGACATTTCTACTCAGGGAAAAGATGTCCATTTCTTCCTTCTCTCTTCTGATGGAAAAAAGACCAATATGAATTATGATATTAACGTACATCACTATCTTGTCTTTACCCTTGGATATCCATTCCTCTGTATAATGTTTCTTCAGGATAATTTTATGGATCTGTACTGCTGATGTGTCATTATGGACAATCATAAATCTTAATAGATATTTGTCACAAATCAATGATGCACAGCTGTATTGTTTAAATCTCCTTCAGGAGGACAAAGCTCCCTGTTGGAAGAACAGTTTTGTGAAATTACTTGCTATGCATTTGAAACAAAGGAAATGTTTATTGATATCATTTTCAAATTTTAAAAAATCATGTCGTGGAGCTTTGGAGTTAAGTTCTCTTTCAGTTTGTTTCTCTACTGGGAGGTATTAAAGAGTTTAACTAGTCCTGCAAACAACTGCAGGGCTTCAAACCACTTGATGTATACAACCTCTCAGAATATGATTTTCAGAGTGAAAAAAATCTCCAGCTCAGTATATATTTCCTTCTGTGTTTGTTCTCAGCAGTTCACACAGCTGTCATGTCATTACAGAGGGGATGTTATGTTCCTGCTCCTTCCATGCACATAGAACAAGGAATGAGTATTGAATTAAAGGAGCAGAACAGAGCATGGAACGCCTCCTAAACTGCAGGAAAGAATTGTACATTCACCACCAGCAAACTGACCTTAACATGCACTGTTTTAACCACCCAAAACCTTGTCAGCTCAAAGTTTCCTTTTGTGGTGAGATCAACACTCATTCCAAAGGGATTGGAAAACTGAAATTTCATCAGGTTTTGGGAGTATGCATACATCACAAAAGACAGCACTTGGAGATAAGTTACATTAAAACATGCTGCTTATCACTTTTGAAGTTGGCAGAGTTTAATGAACGAGGACATCCACTTATCAGAAGTTTCATTCCTTATTTGCACCTACAGTGGTGGTCCACAGTAGACAGCTGGGAAGAGATCACTTTGTCATCTGAACCTCCGCAATTGCAGATTTTTATTGAGTTTTCAGGAACACTTTGCAGAAGTAGAAACAATTGATTCTGAAATGTAGCCACTTCAGTGCATTTTTGGCTATTGGATTATTTTAATTCTTTTAACTATTAGAAAATTATTAATGTAGAAACAAAAGCAGCAGCTCCTAAAAACTTTATAGATTCATAGAGTCATAGAGCACTACAGCACAGAAACAGGCCCTTCGGCCCATTAGTCCATGCCGGCCTGGTTTACTGCGTAGTTCCATCTACCTGCACCCAGAACATAGCCCTCCATACCTCTCTCATCCATGCACCTGTCCAAACTTCTCTTAAATGTTACAATTGAACCCGCATCCACCACTTCCACCGGCAGCTCGTTCCACACTCACACCACCCTCTGAAGGAAGTAATTCTCTCCAGGTTCCGCTTAAATATTTTGCCTTTCACCCTAAACCAATGATCTGTGGTTTGAGTTTCACCCAACCTGAGGGGAAAAAGCCTGCATGCATTCACCCTATCTATACCCCTTATATTAAACAGAATGTTTTACCAGCTTAAGCATTTGGCTATTTTTTGGAGTTGCTGCCTTTCAGATTAGGCGTTGAACCATGACC
>JARFYF010000017.1:13691812-13704551 GCA_030265395.1 Rhina ancylostomus | reverse complement strand
AGCTGTGAAGCAGCAGCTCTACCAGCTTTATCACTGTGCTGCCATGCTATTTCACAATTGTGGAGCTGAATCTTTTGTATCAGAGAGCCATGCACTTTTACTGCTGGCTTTCTACATGCTTAAGGGACCTTACACAAGAAATCTATTAGTGCCAGCTTTGCACCACTTCGAGATCAATAAGAACCTGGCACAGACTGTGGCATGAATGATTGTCCAGTGTCTATAGACTGAGTAAGATCAGGATCTTATTTTTGTGTGTAACTGTGGAGTATTAGTACAGTTGGAATTTCAGAAGCAGAGTTCAGTACACAAATCATACCAATTTATATTCTTCCTTCCCACCATATCCTTCACAGTAACACCTCATGCAAGTAAAAATAGTGCAGATATAATAATGTTTTGTTACGTCAGCTGGCACTTTAGATTACTATTTATTCCCATTTAATTTCTATTTAATTTCTATTCTCAGCAACACCAATACCAAAGCAATTATATTTCAAGTGAATAGCAAACACCAAGACAACCTCAAGAATAGATAGTTTATGAAAAGAAAAACCCACATTTCCCTGAACAGTTTCAGAAAACAGATTCAATAATTGGAGTCACAAACCACAATGCCGCAACCACCAATGAACTCTAACCACGCATTGTAGATACTCTCTGAAAACAAGTGGCTTACAGAGAATAAAGCAGGAAATAGTGCAAGTCACAACTGATAACCGCCAAGTGGGCACGAATGGTTGATTCTCCAACAACCACTAGTCTGGCATATAGTTCTTATTTATGCAATGTAAACTATTAATACCAGAAAAGAATGTAAATTTATTTTCTTTTTGTCAATGTCAGCTGAACTTGGCAGCTCAGGTTTTGGCGAGAGGCACTGGGTGATAATCATGCAAAGCAGCCCAAAATCAATGCAGAAATGAAAATATGTATCTAATTTTTTTGTTTTCCAATAATAAATATACTTGAGGGAAGAGGGCAGACCAGAAGTCAATGATATATGTTCAACCACCAATGTTTCAACAGGCTTTTTTGAAATAAGAAGTAGTTATGCAGGTGGTTTGGGGTAGTTATAAACCACTGACCCTAAACCACGTCAAACAAGTGCAATAGCTGAATCTTGTGAAACCTCAGTAATAACAATTTTAGTCACACACCATGGTTATTACTTGGCCAGAAGTATATATTTCTCACTTGCATCAGAATGATCTCCATTAGCTCCATCACCAACAGAATTAAAAATGAACCGCAGCCAATGAAAAGATGTCAAGTCCTTCTGCTTCCCTGCTAGTACTGGAATCAATGATACTTGACAAGGAACTTTCATTATTCTTAAAGCCGTCTGTCTCAGCTGACAGATGCCAACAAAAGAAAGCATAGACAGGACGGAGCATCAAACTATCTGGAAAAATCCACTTTTACAAAGTTGGTGTATTCCTTTGTCCCTTCTACTCATTGATGTTTATCCCTTTTATCATGACCAAAGCAAAAAATAATATCAACCTGCAACAAAACAACCTATAAAACTTTTGTGAATTAAGTGGCCTGACAAAATCACCAACAACAGAGTACCACAATGAGCAGTCATGACAAGCGTATCAACTCTGCTACATGAGATAAATGAGCTGTGTTGGTCACTTCAGTTATGTGGACAATAAATTATTGTAATTAGATCTTTGAGCAGTGAATTTAAAGTATGGAGTAGGAAGGCTGGCTGTCCCAAGATTGACTGCAAAGACCATATCAAGTGGCAAAAGTCTGCTGAGTGGCACCTGATGGCCAAGCAGAATATGGTCCATGGTAAGTGAACATGGCACTCTGCTTTTAAAGAACTCAAATCATCATTGCATCAAAGTTAAAGTCAAGTTTATTTTCATATGCACAAGCATATTGTCACATGCACAGGTGCAATGAAAATCTTACTTGCAGCAGCATCATAAGCACATAGCATCAGATGCACAGCACTCACAAGAAACCTTGGTTAACTGAAGAAGGTAATCAACTCTTCCCAAACATTGCAAGTGAAAGCTGATTTTCAGTATCTGTGGCAGTCATGCCCAGATATAAATCAGTCATTATTATTAGCAATGTGAATAAAGTCCAGTCATTATTATGATTTCATTTTCCATGGGTTATTCTACTTCCTTCACTTCTGATTTACCACGTTCAGACTTTGGCAATGAACCTGTATGATTTACAGAATCAAGTTATGTAACTGTGATCAACCATGATCTTATTAAATGGTAGAGCAGGTTTGAGGGACTGAGTGACCTACTCCTGCTTAAAAGTCATCAGTTCACATGTTTGTATGTTCTTGTGCAGGCTTAGATAGTTGCATAGTTCCCTGTTTAAGACTTTGTTTGCTTTCAATGGGAACAGGTTATTAATATAAAAACATTTCATTGATTAAATTATTGGGCCTGGAACATTGCTGAAATAAACATGATGATATGTTAACTTGCAATATAGTGCAAAGAAAACTTGGAGTTTCTTGCTTGAGAGATGTGAAATGGTGATGTGGAACAAAAACTATAAACTTTGTTGCGTTAAAGTCCAAATATAAATTCAGCTGCTGAGTCTAATTGAGTATTAGTGAAATTAGATCAAAGAGAAAAGAGTTTAACTTCAACCTAATCTTTATCTTTTCTGTGAAATGTATATTTTTAATATAAAAATATCCTGCTATAATTGTATTAAATTGATGGACTTCAGTTTAAAGCTGTTCGAGCCCTAAAAGATATTGGTACTTTATGGAACAAACTTTGAATGTGTAGCTTAGGTTACTTTACATCTCTGTGCTGTAAGTTTGACCTCGGAGGGAATGTAATTTGGTTAATGTAATGCAAATTTATTGGCAATTTGGTATAACTGAGGTTCAGTAAGTCCCAGAATATGTCACCTATTCTTCACTGTAATATTTTTAGTTACAAATATTTGTGAATTTTCATTATTATGGCAAAAAAGGGGAATTTCCATTTCCCTGTGGCTTCTAAAAACAAACAGTAGCTTGCAGTTAAACTTTAAACTTCTCTGGGTGGAAGTGCCATACTTGACACTAGTTCATTTCAATTAAAGAAGTCAGTCATCAACCATTGGGAACAACTCCAGTCCAGTGCAAAGTTATTTTGCTACCTTCAGCCTGCTCTTTAGGAAAGCAGAACAGAACATCCACCTATCAGAATCTAAATGTCCAACCAGCTAAAATTAAAAAGATTCCAAAATTAAGATCAGGTGCACTGGTGAATTGAACAAGTGACCCGCCTAGATTGGGACATTCCTAGATTGCTTTAAATGATTCACCCTGCAAGTTGAAATAGTAGTTGTAATAGGACTCTGTACCCAGCTATGGAAGATTTCAATGGGCTTTTGATAATTGTCCAGGAACTCCAACTGTGAGTAATTATGTGTAGATATTTAATGAGCATTGCTCTTTCAAAGCCTGACAGGCAAAATGGCCTCCTCTGTACATTTCCATGATAGGATTGGGACAGGTTATTCTCTGTCACTCAACAAATATGATGGTAATCATTAACATGATCTGAGCAATGGGTCAACACTTCAAGGAGAGAAGAATGAGGGAAAATATTCTGAGAACACCAATACGGGAAAACAAATCAGATCTGGTAAATTATTTCACAGTAGCTATAGATCCTGATCTATATATAGCTGTGGCCATCACCCTGATGGCCTTCATGTGATCAGAGACATTTGGAAAGAGTTGAAAAAATTAGATAATTAAAACAAACCTTAAAAGAAATTAAAAATGTAAATAACAATACAACACATATTAAGCTGCCATTAATTAATTACCAAAACACAGCGATGAAATTAAGGATAAACAAAAAGACTTACCTAATTTTACTTTTAAATAAAAGTCAGTGACTACATGGCTGGCATAAAACTGAAGCGCTGGATACATAGAATATCCAGCCACTTATAGAACATCCAATGGTGAGGCCAGGAACAGCATGAGATACATCACATCTCCAGCATATTTCCAACTTCTATATTGCATTGCACAGGTGCAAAAGTCCAGAACATGCCACTGGTTACACTAAAGCTGGTCAATGACGAAGGGTCTTGACCTGAAACGTCTACTGTCCATTTCCCGCCATAGATGCTGTCTGACCCACTGAGTTCCTCCAGCTCCTTTGTGTATTCCTTCAGATTTCCAGCATCTGCAGTCTCCTGTATCTCCAGCAAGTCAATGATTCTCTGCAGGAAAGGAAAGCAGCTGGCAGTGCAGTCAGCAGTCAGCCTTACTTATGTACTTACTGACTCACTTGTTTATTTGTTTATTTATTTACCTACCTTTTTCTCTCTCTTTCTCACTCTCAATCTCTTTTTCTACTTTACTCTTTTTTTCCTCTCCTTCTGGCTTTTTCTCTCTTTTTTTCATTTTTTGTCGAGTCATAGTATTGGGAGTTGTTCTCCATTATTTGTGAAATAATCTGTGTGTTTCATCTACCATCAAATCTGCAATTTAAAGATCTGGTATTGGTCTGACTGTGTGCATATAGTCAAACAAACTGAAAGGTATGAGGTGATCTGAACAGAGCCACCTGATTATATCTGGGACAAGTAGGATATGACAACTGGTATTGTGAAACTCCACTTGGCGCAGCGGAAGTGAACGATATCCCTGCTCCTGATCTGCTAATTGGTAATGCCTGGTATTGATTAGGTGAGCTTCTGCTCAAAACCACCATCCTGTATAGTTCAGTAGACCATTGAAACTCAACGTTACTGTCACTCTACTGTTTCTGTGGCAGAATTAAAATGAAATTGGGAATTGGGTTGATAATCACACAGATCAAATTCATGACCGGAAATTATTTAAACCATTCAATCCGCCTGTTATTTTGCAGCAAGGAGTATTGAAAGAATATGCAAATAAAGGCAATAAGAGTCAGCTTATCATGATGACACAAATGCCTTCAGAGGGAAATTTGGTCAGTACATGAGGGAGAAAGTTATAAAAGGTTAAAGTGACAGAGTGTGTGAGCATAAGAACAAATAAAAAACAGGAATAGGAGTAAGTCACGTGTCCCCTTAAGCTTGCTCCACCATTCAATAAGATCATGGCTCATTCAATCTCGGCCTTCGCGGATGCAACTCGACCTGCTGAGTATTTCTGACACTTCTTATTTTTATTTTAGATTTCCAGCACCAGCAGATTTTTAATTTTCCAGTATACAAAATCTCTGTGTTCTTATCTTGTGCAGTAATCTTTTATGTCCCACCTTATCTAATGCTTTCTGAACATCCAAATACACCACATCTACTGGTTCCCCTTCATCCACCCTATACGTTACACCCTCAAAAGAATTCTACAAAATTCGTCAATCATGATTTTCCATTTATAAAACTATGTTGATTGTTTTGTTTTCTGTATGCCCTGATATTATTTGTTTAATAATTTCAACATTTTCCCAGTGACAGATGTTAGGCTAACTGGGCTATAGATTCCCACACTCTGCCTCCCTCCTTTCACACAGTAGAATGACAGTAATGTTGAGTTTCAATGATCTACTGAACTGTACAGGATAGCATTACATTTACACTTTTCCAGTCCTTTGAGACTTCTTCATAATCAAGAAAATGTTGGTACATTAAAACTAATGTCTCCGCATTTAAGAAATTAATTGTTGTATGTACAGGTGCAATGCAAATATACTAGCAGAAGCATCACAGTCACCTAGTCCAGTAGAATTGTAGGCTTTGGCCATATTAATTTACTTAGGACTGCATTTCTAGTATTAGATATTGATTTTAATTCCTCCTTCCCTATAGCCCCTTGATTATCTCTTATGATTGAAATGTTTTAGAAGTCTGATCCAAAATAATTATGCAGAATCTACTGTTTCTCTGTTTCCTGTTATTAATTTGCCAGTCTCATCCTCCAAAGGACCAAAGCTTATCTTGGCTACTCTCTTCTATTTGGAAGATCTTATCATTTGTTTTTCATATTATTTGCTGTTTTACTCATACTCCAACTTTTCCCTCTGCAATTTTTTTCAATCATCCATTTCTGGTATCTTAAAATTTCCCAAGGTTCCAGCCTTCCACTAATCAAGCCAATATTGAGCACCTTTTCATTCAGTTTAGTGCCATTCTTAAATTCCTCAGTTTACTATAGATGGTGCGTCATTCTTCTGAAACCTTTCTTCCTCATTCGAACATACCTTTATTTCAAGGTATGAGCAAGCTGCTTAAGGGGCTTGCTTAAGGGGTGGCATGGTAGCGTAGTGGTTAGCATGACGCTATTCCAGCGCCAGCGACCCAGGTTCGATTCCCACCAGTCTGTAAGGAGTTTGTACGTTCTCCTGTGTCTGCGTGGGTTTCCTCCGCGTGCTCCGGTTTCCTCCCACATTCCAAAGATGTATGGGTAGATTAATTTGGGGTTTAAATTGGGCTGTGTGGACTCGTTGGGCCGGAAAAGCCTGTTACCACACTGTAAATAAAATTTTTTTAAAAATCTTTAAAAATTTAAAAGTATCTGCTGCACTGATTTACTGTCTTATCCTTTAATCTATTTTCCCAGCCCACTTTAACCAGCTCTGTATAAAGTTATACATCATTGTATTAGCCTTTATTTAAGCAAAGGATAATATTTTCAGACCCAAGTTTCTCGCCCTCAGACTGATTTGGAAATTCTACCATGTAATGATCACTCTTCCCTCGAGGTTCCTTTACTATGAGGTCATTTATTAATCCTGCCCCATTACAAAATACCAGATCTGAAACAGTCTGGTCCCAGTTGGTTCGTCAGTGTACTGTTCTCAGAAACTATCCTGAATATACCCCATGAATTTGTGCTCAAGGTCACCCTTGCTAATTTGATTTTCCAATCTCTTGGACAATGAACATTTTGTATGATAACTGCAGCATAATTCTTATAAGCACCCAACATTGCTTGATAAACACTCTGTACGGCAGTATATCTAGAGTTATGGGGCCTAAATATTACTCCCACCAGGGACTTCCTATCCTTGCTATTTCATTACTCTCCCCCAGAATGACTCTTATCTTGAGCTTCTGAGCTAATATCATTCCTCATCATAGTAGTGACCTCATCCTTTATTGATATGGTTGACCAGCTTCCTTTTCTTTTCTGCCTAGCTTTCGGAAATGTGAAATGCTCCTGAATAGTCAGTTCTCAAACTTGGGTCACCTTGCAGGCACATCCAATAGACATCAGATCATAGTTACTTGTCTATTTGTTCCATCATTTCCTCTATCTTGAATGCTACCAGCATTCAGATAAAGAGCCTTTAATTTTGTCACTTTTCTTTCCTCTGGCTCTATTTTCTGGTGCACTCTTATGCTTACACATTCTGCTCCTTCCCAATACACTCCAGTTATTGTCACCTCGTCGTTGCCCTTCAGTATTGTTTGTTGGAAAGAAGCTTAAGTGGAGCATCATTTAACTGGGTCATTGCTCTGCCGAAAATTCGATTATAGTTTACACTTTATGTCAGAGGGGCCATTAAAATTTCAAGCATGCAATTTTTATGCAAATACCTGCCAAAAGCACCACTTCCAAAAAACAAATGTTATTTTTTGAAAAAAAAATCAATTTTAACAGGCCACAAAATTGCAACAGTCGCTCAAACTTTCCTCAGACTATTTCCAAAAATGCCAGGGAGCTTGCCAAAGATATTTAAATGACGCAGGGCCTGGAAAATTGACCACTGTCTTTGTGGTAGGTGGGAGGCCTGCTGTACAGAGGAATTGCCTCAATGCCACTATCCAGGCCTAGCTATTCAGGTTTATACATGGAGAGACAGCAGGTTTCCTGAGTGCTCCCAGTGTGTTGAGCATGAATAAGCAGGATTAATAGAGGGAGAAGAAATACTAAAGAAATACTAAAGAATTACCAAAAGAAATATTAAAAATGCACCTTTTCCCATTCACACACAGTCACGATGTAAAATACAAGGCTCAAACAAAATTTATTTATCAAAATGCTATTTTATGTTGAATCCATTGGATACACAGGGCACTTTAACACATCTTCTGACATCATGTCATGTGTTGTTCCCCCCTCTGTCCTATAACACTGAGTCTTTGTGAAGTTCAATTTGTGTTGGCTGTTAGGCAGTTAAGATGCCAATAAGTGAGAGGAAATCTCAGACCGCACACAGCAATAAATCAGAACAGGTTACATTTTTATATAAATGTGAGGATATGGAGCTAAAAGAAGAGCTTTAATTCTATCTTTGGTTTTGATTATTGAGAATTGTAATAAAAGGCAGTGTTTATAATCTGAGCGTTTTTCAGAAATAAGGTGAGAGCTGGAGCAGTTTTATTAAAAAGTGAAAAGGTAGCACCTTCCAGTCTGTGTGTGTTCAACAGTGTAAAGAAAGTGGAAACATTCAGACTGCAAGGAATTTACCTCTTCACTGCCAAAGCAATAAACAGACAACACCCGCTAGATTAACACAGATATAGAATTTATAGGTTATCGTCGTGTGAATAGCTGACCATGTCCGCTGTCATGCATTTGACCGATTAATGCCTTTTTCCATAAACCCTGCTCCCAACTACAACCTTTAACTGAATGGACCTGAATCAAGATCCCTCAGGCCCCCATGGCTATCCGCCATCCTGTTTGCTCTTGCTTAATGCCCTAGTTCTTAGTCCCAGTTATCTTGCTGACCAGACCGCAGATAAATGGCAATCGTACAGGTGAAGTGCTGCCCATTACAGGTTTCTTGCCACCAACATAGATGGCTCACTAACCTTGCCAGCTTTATGCCCACCCACCTTCCTCTGATTCCTGAGTGCCATCTCCAACCCCTGTGGCTCACCAGAAAATAAACCACTCCAGGGGTATGACCCTTTCCAATTTATACACGTGGTTCTGATTGAAGCCAAAAACATACACGCAAAAGTAATATGCATAAGACCTCATTAAAGCTAAGCAGGACATTTTCTAAGGTCTATGGGGATGTCACAGAGAAGATGCAACTGGAAAAGCAAATAGCTTAAACTGTACTCTGGAGCCATGAAGTTGATGTACAATATCACACACACCAGCAGTACTTGGACTGAGTAACTTCTTGCTCTCAAGCTGACAAGAGGCTTGGGTTTTCTGGGACAGAAGTGGAGTTGATGTCAGCATAGATCAGCCATGATCATTTTGAATGGGGGGGCAGGCTTGAGGGGACTGGTGGCCTTCTCCTGCTCCTGCTTTCTTGTGATCTTGTGCTGGTGGATTATATTGCCACGTGGAATATGGAGGAAGTTTAACTCCTCCTCCTCAGGGGGAATGGATCTTTTGAAAGCAATAAACTATGATCAGCTAGCAGTGCAAGCCATAACCACAGAGACATTTTGTACCCAGGTAAACTTGAGATAAAAAAATAACTTGGTACCATGCCGCCCAGATGGTAGATCTAGAAATGCAAGTGGCTTTCTCGAGTAAAACTGAACAGTACTTTCAAGGTATTTAATTTTAAACAAGACTGGATGAGGATCAGAGAATGCCACAGCTTGTTTTAGTTGTGGGCATTAAGTGAGTATGTGGTCCCAATTACAATATTAAACATTTACTGAGTACATTTTGTTTTCAATATATTTTCATAATATGTGGAATCGTTTCTAACCATGTGCACACATTGATATTTTGTGCTGCACATATGCAAGTCAGACAATTGTTAACATTTAATCTTTGTTAAATTCATTGATACTCTTGTGCTGTTTTCCATGTTCACATATTCCTTCAATACTTGACAGTCATCTTGTTTTAGGAGATTTATTAAGAATAGTCGATATGATCATAGCTTAACTAGCAAGCTGTCGCTAGCCATGAGTTTCTACATGGATTATTTATCTCAACTGGACAGTAGGATTTTCAGTGGTGTTCTAATTTTTAAAGTAGAATTGATATGTGCAAGTGAGTCAGTCAAAGAGATTATGGGGGGTGCCTATCAACTGAATGCTCATCAATTTGCTACATCCAAGTTTTGACTTTTTTTTACAAACAAAGCATCATTTGCCCCTCATTCATAGTTTTCTCTGGACTTCTGCAATCAAATATGGAGAAAATTCAGATGGAAAAAAAGTTTTGTGTGCCAGTCATTTGAGCTAATGCTAGTTTTATGCAAATATTTATCCATTCAGTTGTATTTGTCATTAGCACTTCCTTAGTTATTAATTACATCAATTACCATATATTTAATGTCTCTATCGGATGTAATAAAAAATATTAAATGTAAAGAAAGGTCCATAGATACCCTGCTTATTTTTTTTAATAAGCTTTATAAATAAATACCTTTTAGCTGGACGAGTAACAAGTTTCTGTGGTTGAGTGCCTGAGGATACTGTAACAGGATTTGAAGGAAACTAAAATATTTCACTTTAAATAAATGGCACTATTAAAAGAGTAGTAGTGTATTTTTTTTTAGCAGCTTATTGATTCATGATTCCAGATCTTTCCTTTTTGAATCAGGTAACAAAATTTTATGTATCTTTTCTGTGGCAAATAAGAAGCTAACTTACTTCAGGAAACTGTTCCTGTGCATTGAACAAAATGGGAAAAATCTGATATATGCTCATGTTGTTAATGCAGTTCTGCAAAGACTCTAAGTTTTTCAATCTTTAGGATAAATGAGTTAATCTTAAGTTTCCCTGCATGGAAACCTATAGGATGTCAGAGCAAATTTTGTGACTGGACAAGTTTTGTGTCTTTCCAATTACTGATTCATTTTAAAAGCTGAACCGGTGAAAGAGATGGATAGAGACGAAAAGGAATTTTATAGAGATGAATCAGTGCAAGAAGACAATATCACAACAGTTGATAATATGAGTACAAGCGCCTAGAAATTGGTGCAGATAGTTTCCAGGATACTACCCAGCTACCTAAGGACTCAAAGTGCATCCAAACGAAATGCATTCACATCAAACAAGGGGTATTCTATAGCCACATCCAAAGCCGGTTTTAGCCTCCTTTTGCCTGTTTCAGCCTCCTTTTGCCTGTTTCAGCCTCCTTTTGCCTGTTTCAGATCCTGTCACAACATTGTTTTGCTGGAGTAAATTTGTGGCATTCTGTGCATGTTGACAAACTGTTTCAAAGCATCGCCAGAAATGGATTCAGATCCACTGTTTTTGTTGTCAGAGCAAGTGAGGTACCAACTTAGTGATGAAGAGTAACATACCAGTAACATAGTATTCTCTTGCATACTATTTCATGTCTTGTTAGCAGAGCCATTATGATTCCAAAGTGGTTACCTGTCTATTCATTTGAACATGTTTGTGTTTAGGTAAAACTTAGTGTAAAGAAGTACTAAACCGAATGAAGACAACTTTGATGCAATGTATATTTAATGCAGTAATCACAGACAAAAGATCAGAATATTCCTTTTTTCCAGTAGACATAAAAATGAAAATTGACTAAGTGTTACTTTCATTGGATTATGCTCTGAAACAATTTCACACAATATTAGAAATCATTTCATGTATTTAATGATATTTAACATCAATAGAAGTACATTAGTGTTTCAGAAGTTTGCTAATATTCAAATCTCCGCCTGGATTTTGCAAAAAATTTCATTGTTACCTGTGTACTGATAGCAATTTTCTAGTGTAGTGTAGCAGTTAGGGTAACGCTTTACAGCACCAGGGACCTGGGTTCAGATCTGGCCAATGTCCGTAAGGAGTTTGTATGTTCTCCCTGTGTCTGTGTGGGTTTCCTCCAGGTGCTCCGGTTTCTTCTCACATTCCAAAAGACATACAGGTTAGGAAGTTGTGGGTGTGCTATGTTGGTGTCGGAAGCATGGTGACACTTATAGGCTGCCCCCAGAACACTACACAAAAAGATATATTTCACTGTGTGTTTCGATGTACATGTGACTAATAAAGATCTTATCTTAGTGTGTCCTCACTAACATGGAAATCTCAAAGTTGCTGTCAGCTGTTCATAATAATTTTCAACAATTCACTTTGACATTGGACTCCTCATGGAGACATGCTTAGGAGCACAATGTTACTGCCATTCCACAGGTTCCAAACAAAATCTGCAAATGCAGAAAATCCAAAATAAGATAGAGAATGCTGGAAATTCTTAGCAGGTCAGGCAGCATCAATAGAGAGAGAAGCAGAGTTAACTTTAAGATCAATGACCTTTCATCACAACTGGGGAAACTTAGAAAGAAAATAAGTTTTAAACTGCAAAGAATGGGGAGAGAGGAAGGTAGAACAAAACAAAGAGGTGGTCATTGACTTCAGGAAAGGGGGAGGTGTACATGCACCTGTCTACATCAATGGTGGTAAGGTTGAGAGGGTTGAGACCTTCAATTTGCTAGGAGTGAACATCACGAATAACCTGTCCTGGTCCAACCACGTAGACCCCACTGCCAAGAAAGCTCACCAGCGCCTGTACTTCCTTAGGAGGCTAAAGAAATTTGGTGTGTCCCCTTTGACACTCACCAACATTCATCGATGCACCAGAGAAAGCATCCTATCTGGATGCATCACGACTTAGTATGGCAATTGCTCTACACAGGACTGCAAGAAACTGTAGAGAGCTGTGGACACAGCATAGCACATGACGGAAACCAGCCTATCTATACCTCTCACTGCCTTGGTGAAGCAGCCAACATAATCAAAGACTCATCCACCCAGGTAATTCTCTCTTCTCCCCTCTCCCACCAGGCAGAAGATCCGGGAGCCTGAGGGCAAATACCACCTCAAGGCCAGCTTCTATCCCACTGTGATAAGACTATTGAACAGT
>JARFYF010000017.1:13374573-13392094 GCA_030265395.1 Rhina ancylostomus | reverse complement strand
ATCCGCAGAAGGGTTAACCCAAGGTGCCACGGCCCAGTACAAATCAGTGTCCGTGAGGAGGAGGGAAAACATTTGCAACTCCTCTTCTACATAAACTTGTTTTTTGTAATTCCTGAAGACAGGCTAATCACAATGGTGGATTTAGAAATAAATTTGTGGCAAATGGAAGTGTTTGACTAAGGCAGGTTAACACCCAATACCCAACTCCGTTTGTCACTTCCCAACACTCATGCTCCAATGCATCCATTATCCATGACCTTTGTTAAGCAACACCTCCATTTTAGCATTCACACCTTGGCTTCCATCCTTGCCCCTCACGAGCTCTAACCTTCTCTAGCCCTACCATTCTCTGAAGACTCCAGCTCCTCCAATCCTGCCTTCCACATCTGATTTACATTGCTCTACTATTAGTGAACTAGTCTTCAGCTCTCAATGCCCTGAACTGTCTAAAGCTCTCTGCCCACCCCTCTCCTCCTTTTAGATGCTCGCTAAAAACTACCTGTTTGACCATTGTTTCAGAAACTTTTCCCAATCTCTCCTTGTGTGGCTTATTATTGCTCCTGTGCAGCATCTTTGGATATTCTATGATGTAAAGATGCAAATTAACCACAATGTTATTTTTGATACAACAGATGTAATACAAACCTTTCAGAAACTGCTTTGTGTCAAAAAGCTTTACTATCTCATCTCTCTCCAGCTTGTTCGGCCTGTCGGCAAAAGGCGCACAGGGGCCACTCCAGAAAACTCGGCCTTGGCAGAGCCTTTTGATGTAGATGCCGTCGTTGTTGCTCAGTAGCAGCACCCCACGCTCCAGGTGAGTCAAGAGTTTGTTGGTAACCTGCTGTTGCCGAGGGTTCACAATCTTGTTTGTAGGCGGGAACAGAACCTGCTCCATGCTTTCTGGCCCTTCACTGGTGAGGGGACGTACGGTGATTCTACAGCCATCGGATCGGCAAATAGGAACCCGAGACATCGGAATTCCCCCATAGTAAAATGTGACTATCATTTGGCAAAATCCTAAAGATAACATTTAAATAAAAGAATTACAGGTGTTAGAAGCAGGAGGCTATAGGAAAACAAAGCAGACGGGGAACAATAGCTAATTGGAATACTATATAAAAAGGACTAAACTGTGGAACTTGATATCCAAATTCAAATCCCCTGTGGGAAGTGAGAAGATTCAAATTCAGATAACTGACTGAACATGGAATTTAAAATGATAGGATTATGAAACCAGCAAACAATTGTTAAAAATTCCAGACATTCCTTTGGGAAAGGAAACCAGTCTTCACCCAGTCTCCCCAATAATTAAACCACAGCAATGTGGTTGACTCTTAACTGCCCTCTGAAATTGACCAACAGGCCGTTCAGTTCAAGGAATGATTAGGAACAGGTGTTAAACACTGGCCCTGCCAGCAATGCTTACAAAAGCAAATTTAAAATGATAAATCCCTGCTTTCTAAAACTGGTGCACAACAATAATCCCCATCAATAACAGAAGCCTAAATGATTGAAATCAGAATAATAACTGTATCTGTGGTACCTGAATTAGGTTGCATGGGCCCAAAGTTATTGGTGTAATACATCATGGAGTCTGCAACCAAGAAAAAGTTATAGGCATTCTTAAATTTTTCCACAGGTTGAAGGAACATAGAAAGACATACTTATAATACTTCTTGTAATTGGTGAATGGTTTATTATTATTGATAAATTGGTTTACTATGGTCACATGTACCAAGGTACAGTGAAAAACTTGCTTTGCCTACTGTTCATATAGATCAATTCATTACAACGGTGCATTGACGTAGCACAAGGTAAAACAAGAACAGAATGCAGAATAAAGACATTACAGTTACAGAGCAAGTGGAGTGCAGGCAAACAACAAGGCAGAAGGTCATAACAAGGTAGATTGTGAGGTCAAGAGTCCACCTTATCGTACCAGGGCACTGTTCAATAGTCCTATAACAGTGGGATACATTTTTGGGACATTCCAATACATTTAGTATCCTGTTAATAACCATCGGAGTATAGTCACAGTTATCATTTGGAGCATGCAAGTAGTTTATAGTTTGCTTAAAGTCAAAGTCCAGTTAATCTGTTTAGTTATATTGGGAGTTTTCATCAAGACAAAATGCAATTCAGAACCTTTTTTTCAAAATGAGATATATATTAAAACAAACACTTGCGAGGTTAATTTCATCTTTGTAGATTGGTCTAAAAGAGTTCATAACTGCATTGGCAGCACAAATTGCCTTTTATATTGCTCCAATTTTGAAAAGTTACTATTTCCATCAAGTTCTATTGGCAAGTGAGACAAGGAAAGATAGAAAAGGAGCTACTGTTCCACATTGAAAATTAAACCCTACCCAGTAAGATAACTACGTCATGTAATCTGAGATCTGGTGACTATTATAACACAAGATAGGCATAATTCAGCAGGGTAAAGCAAAGGGCTTAGAGACTTTTAACAAATGGCTGGCTTTCATGCTAATGGATTTTTCTCCTTTTGCTAAATAAATTGGCTAAATTGCTTGAAGCACAACCTAAAAGAATATGGAGTAGTGTTCCAACTGTTCTTACTTCACTCTATCTTGAATAGGCCACAGGCCCCAAAAGTTATGCTGTGAATGTACATTGTGTAATATTATCTGGTTTATTATGCATTCCCCATGATTGTTAGGCCCCTCTGGTAGGGATAGCTTTATTGCCCATCCAAATTGCCTTTGAGATGGTAGCTGTGAATCCGAACTCTCTCTCCAATTTCAATTTTCTGCAGGTTTTAAAACTTGTTTCAAATCCTTCCTCTTAGGCCACAGGGAAAAGAAAGCTAGACATACAACTAGCATCAGGTCCTGTTATCCCACTGTTCTATTTTAAGAAGACACGTTGCTAAAATTCAATCATCCATTCTCAAACTACTGTTTCTTTATCTCTCACCTCAATAATTTGGATGATCTCCTATACTCGGTCTTGCACTAGTACTCCTATACAGAAGTAACAGATCAGCCATGATCTCACTGAACAGCAAAGCAGCCACAGCAGGTCGTCACTGGTGATAAGGGAAGATCATGTGATCTCTTCCCATTTCAGTTTCTTACATTCTAATAGGTTAGGCTATAATCTGCTGCAGTCTACCAGCCACAAGTAGAAGGTTCAGTCCAAGTTTATCTCAGATATTGACGAAAGTTTCTTTCACAACCAGAAAGATTCTGGTGGGAGCCTCCAAGAACACGGTCAACTTTCTTTGGTGAAGTACTTGCTATTTTCCTGACGATTTCTAATCATGACCATTTAACAGATTTAGAAGTACAGTTTTAATGCACAAAACGGGAATTGAGAACGTGACCCACAGCCAACCTGTTTGAAACCCACTGGTAGGTCATAAACTACAATATTTCCTTTAAAATGCAAAGTAAAATCAAGACTAACATTTACTAGCCGATTATTTTAAAAGGATTTTTATTTTTACCTTCAATGGTTTGTCGACCCCACCAGTCTAGCTGTGGTTGGCTTGTGCGTTCCTCCTCTGGAGGAGAATGACTCCTCTTTATTATACCATTATAATCTGCAATAACCTGTAAATATTTAATTAAAAGGATATAACCAACTAGTTACTCATCAGGAACTTTGTTAATTAGTTTTCACAGGCAACATGTTCCAAGTAATTCAACCTCAAATTCACAAACGAAGATTTCTTATTTGATTATATTGACAGCAAAGTACTACACTAAAAAGGACTAAATGTATGATTTTATAAATGTATTACATCCACACAATTCAGTCTTAGTATCTCCTGCTCTCTTACTCTTCTTCTACTGCTGACAGTGTTTGATTTGGACTCTGTGTAATACCAGGGAGAATAAAATTGGAAAGAAAAAGGAAAAATAATAGGCCATATTTTGGGAATAACTGCCTCATTTCCCAGCAAAGAAGTGTCAGGAAGTTTGCGATTTTCAGACATGTGTGGGAATGTAGAAATCCCAACCTTAGTGACAGTCATTTGTTTTTCTTTCAGTGCTGGGCTCAGACGTGAAAGCAAGCCAAAACAGATCAGCACAGCGTACCATTAAGGAAGTGGCCAGCCCAGCTATACAATGGCAACGTTTGCACTATGACCACATTGGTAAGAAACTCAAGCATCCTTTGAGGCCCTAATATTGGGCTCGACATGGTGTCCAACAGCAGTGTGTGAAGTTGCAGCAATTCCCCCATCACTTCAACTAGGGAATCCATTCAAACAGCTTATGCCAGGTTAGTCTCTTATTGAAGGGAGTTGGTGTAAAATTAAAAATGATTCAGATAAATCTTACAGTGCCCCATGTGCAAATAGTGCAAGCCTGACAACAGATGCATCTGGAATGAAATATGCAATGTGACCAATAAATCATTACACTGTTTGCAACTAAGATTTAGGATTCAGAATTGAGGCTCCATTCCTAGAATACATTCCACTTAAATGAGCATGCCAGTTAGCAAGCACTGCCTGCAATTCACAGCCAGACAAATCACGCCTCACAAACCAAGGATGTTGACGCAATAATTCTGAAACCGAGGTCCTCTTACTCATTGACATTACAAAAAGGTGTGCAAATAACAGCTGCTTGCAGAACAGATTCACCTACTCCTCGGTAAAGATATCTCATTTATCCTTAAATGCTGGATCACCCAACGCTTACTTAAAGGTCATGTCCTCAATGCCAAGGAGATAATCCGCAAGGCACCCTGCCTCCCTGCCATTCACTTCTATCCCAGCAACCTTTCTGCTGGCTTCACGGGAGTCAACACTTTAGCCTGGCTCAGTTAGAGGGCACAAGGAGGCGGCAGGGGGGAAATTAAAGCATGTAAATACCCAACCAGGTGTTGACGCGGGATCTTTTAGTCTATTATATAATTTGAACTGAGCTAAAATGGAGACAAAGAAAGAAAGATTGTATTAAAATTATTTGATAGTAAAGGACAGAAGCAGGAGCTGAGGTGGTGTGACAGCAGCCATGTTAAAGGGAAAGGTTTGAGTGGGCAAGGAAGGTCCTGGTAAATCTTCCACTCAGAAAAGTTACATATCAGCATCATGCCATTCCAGTGTGATACAAGACTATCGTCTTTCTGCTAGCAGTTCTGCACTAGCTTTTTCACAAAACCATAAGATTTGTCCCACAGTGAACCTTAGTAAGTGAAATGTTCTTTGAAAAGGATCCTGAGAATGGCTCTTATTTTGTAATTTTGGCTACTGGTTACTGTTATCACTAATACTCTTCTCTCAGGGAAGGAAGTCTGTTTCCATTACCCTCTATGACCTACATGCAACTTCAAGCCCACCAATTTGCTGACTCTTAATTGCCTCCTCAGTTCAAACACAATTAGGGCTGAACAAATGCCGGGGCAGCCACAGCCACAGACGAACAGATGATGCCACAAAGGAATAAATTCATTATCAATTGGCTCATGTATATAGAAGTCTGCCAAAGTACTGTGATAAAATGCTCATATTTATCCCCCACAAGTGCCAGTAAGTTCAAGGCAAATGCAAAAGCCCTCAATGTCTGAGATTTACCTGTGACTCTTGCAAACCANNNNATAAATGTCCTCAGTACCTATACCGAGGAATCTGCCTGTGAGCCTGGCTCAGGAAAAGGCAACTGACTCATTCAAATAGAAATTTTATGGCTGCAGGGAACAAAGGTAAATTCAAGGCAGGTTTCATTTTTAAATTACTTGTATTTCATTTTAAAAGTGCTTTGGACAATTGTATTTTGTTTGCATGGTTTTTTTTTAAAAAACTGTTTACTTGATTTTTTTTTTAAAAGTAGGTTTAGAATGACATTCGTAAAATTGCAAGGGACAGCATTGTCAGATGGCAAAGTTGGGGCGTGATGCTATCTGTCAATCATTTTCAGGATTGGGGTTTGTTCCCACCCTCCAAGGAGACTGGATTACTTCAAGCTAAATGGATCCAAATGGGTCCCACAAACTTTTGTCCAGCATATTCAACCTTCCGCTCAGTGCACCCACTCTGTGTCAAGTTTCAGGAAACATATGTGCTATGATTCTCAGCATGGCTCAAGCCAAGTTTCAGCCCAACATTAATCAATTGCCTGCTCATGGTTCAAGTAAGCACCCTTCAAAAGAACAAGTCTCCTGGTATGTTGGCACACATTCTTCCCGCTATCGATATTAGCATAGATGGACTAACCAACAATTTATCAGATATACTGTTGAGCACACAATGTACAAACTTATCACCAGATGGACTTGCATAGCTACGTTAGCTGCAACACAGTTATTTTTAAACTTGGGAAGGTAAGATGACTTGAAGCATTCCATAACCTCTTGCCAACATGTGCTTTAGTGTTTTCTGAACAATGCCCAATATAACACAATGAATGGAATTACTGATCTTTCATATTACTTTATATATTCAAAAGGCATTTTAATCAGAACAATAGCCAATGCACCAAGTCACATTATCCAGTTCCGCCATGCCTGACTAAAGCCTTAAAATATAAGAAGGTGAAAAACAGAGATACGCACCTCCTTCACGAGGTCATCTGAGCCAGGTGGGCTACAATCCATATCAGTGATGTCACCTTGTTCATTGGACAGATTGCCGAATCTACCTGTTTTAGAAATGAATAGGGTACAGCATTCAGTCACTTTAGTAAGTATTTGTTAACTAATGAATCATCAATTGAAAGTGATATTAATGTACCTCCCACAAAGGACCTGTTTAAGGAAATAGAGGAGTTTCTGAGAAAGAATTTAATGTGGAAAGCTTTATATCTGTGCATATGCTCATGCCTGCATGGGAGTTGTCTTGCAAAGCATATTCATTTAACCTGCTTTGGAAAGAACCTCAGCTCCGTGTCCATCAGCGACATGTGCATCATCAATGTGGCACGATGGCGCAGCATGGAGCGCTGCTGCCTCAAATGTCCAGCAGTCCAGGTTCCATACTGACCTCCAGTGCTATCTGTGTGGAGTTTGCATGTTATTCCTTTGTCTGCATGGGTTTCTCCTGATGATCTGATTCTCTCCCATATCCCAAAGGTGTGTGGGTTGGTAGGTTAATTTACTACTGTAAATTACCCCTAATGTAGGTGGATGGTGAGAGAATCAGTGTGGAGCTGAACAGCATGTGAAAGAGACTAAGTGGGGCTATGAAACTGATGGGATTGCTCTGAAGGACAGCATAGACTTGATGGGCATACTAGCCTCTGTCATAAAATTTGGGAAATTATTAAAATAAATGCCCTGGATTACTGTCAGCTTTTGGAGGCAGATGCAACACTGCTACAGATAATAGAGATCTGTCACCCTGTGGCCAGTGAGATCTAAGTATTTCCTTATCTCACAACAAAAGGGGAACACAATGCAAGATCTAAATGTACAAATCACTTCTTATAATTTTCATTTTCCAAAGACATTGTTGACTGCAATCATCTTCATTTGAGAATAGTGAATCAAACATTATTTTTATGAGTTTCTTCATTCCTTAAAAGAACAGAATTCCATGAACAAAAGTGATTCCTTTAGTTCAGCTGAACTTTAAAGGGAACTGTGCTGTGTTGCACATCATTTTATCAGCTTAGAAAGTCACATGGAAGGGCAATAATCTCTTCCTGCCTGAACCCAGGTTATTATGATTTCCTAAATAACATTCTTCAAGCTTGTTATATAATATTATCATATGACTGCATTATGCCCACTTGTTCAAATCCTCTCTCTGCTGGCATGTCTCTAACAAAACACAAATTTTGCAAACATGTTAAAAGCAATGTCCTTCTTATATGAAGACAACAGCAAATTATTTTAACCAATTATTCAGATAGATGTCAACTATCTTTTATTCAGTCATGAAGACCACTTCATACGATGAAATTCATTATATCGCTCAGGCAAAGGTCATGTCACTTAAGTTTATTTTTCCCTCTCAACTCTTCTATATTCCAGTAGTCAAACCTTAATTTACTCTACATTTTAAACTAATTTACATTTAATCTAAAATCTACAAGACTCAACTCAAGACTTTGCAATTCAGTACAAGTGCATCTCATAAAACTACATAATGTACACTTACATTTCTGCTGTCCTTCAGGGACAATACGGTAAACTTTATATGGTTCTGAAATGTCAAGCTGTGAACGGTCTGTCACCTCTTCGAAGTCCGGGCTTTTATTGAGTGCACAGCGAAGCCTCGTCTTCCACGTGGCAGGCTCTGCCTTCTCACCTTCTTTGTACTTTCCTTTGAAGATGGCCCATGCCTACAAGCACAATGCAATATGTAAACCCTGATGACTAAGTCAACACATGGTACACTTTTGTACACTTGAAGCCTTTAACGCAGTAACCTCACACATCTGTGCTCAATGTCTTTGCTGAAGATAATAGTTGACTTCTACTGCACACAAGCGTGACATTCTTTTCAGTGCACAGATGAGGATGTAAGATTACATTACTCTGCTTTGGTCTGGTGCATGGGGGGGAAAAATGATAAAACTCCTCCTCATTCACACCTGCATTTGGAAGACATGTTGCTAGAAACACTTCAGATATTGCTCTTATTGATGTTGAAGCTGAAAGTAATCATTAGATCTATTTAAGGTGCTCTTTTTAAAATAAATATCCCACGTGGCAGTCGAGAAGTAGCCTGGACCCAAGGTAGGAAAACTTTGTAGCTTGAAGTTTCTACACAAGAGTTTAAACTTAAATGTTTCAATGCAAGTGACGAAAATCTTGTTTCCATTTTTCAAATATATATTTTCATAACTAAATAATATTTCATCAGACAACTGCACTGTTAAAAAGCCTTAAAAGAGCAAAGTACACACACAAGAGCAAAAAGAAGTCAAAGTTACATTGCCCTAGGTATATTGATAATGCCCGCACACATCAAGACTGGACTTTAGTCCCAGGACTTTATACAGTAGCCAGTGCTTGTAACCCCGAATTCAGTACTGTACTAGCGGTCTGTCAGATTGTTCAGCCCGTCACTAGAGAAAGCTAGCCAAACAACTCTGCAGCCCTAATATAGCCAATGAATGCAGCTGACGGAGCTGATTCTCTGACCTGATAGTGGAGTTACAAACGTACAACATTGTTACAGTAGTTCCTTGCTTCATACCTCCAGCCAATCACATATTTTTTAGATGATTTAATAAATGATTTATAGTTAATCATTTTTAAAGCATTTTCACTGAAGCGTTCCTCAACTTACTGCACCTTAAGTACCTACCGTATTTTCACAATATAACTATATAAACCACCTCATGACCATACCTCAAATCATAAAGCGCCAAGAAAAATATGATACTTTCAGAAGTTTTTTTTATAAAAAGTGGAATACTGTGTTATAAACGTGATATTAGGGGTAAATCTTACTTATTTCACAGCTTTCAGAAAAAAGATCCCTCATGGTTTACATTTTGAAAGATTATGCAAATTGCTTTCCTGCAATATTGCACTTTTAGCTCAGACCGCATTCAAAGAAGAACATCTGACATCAGTAAACTCAGTAACTCTCAATTAAGGTAAGCTTAATTGCAGGGCAGCTGGAGGCAGCTCACAGAAAGAGACGTACTGAGTCTCAGCTTCGGCCTTGGAAGGTGCAAATTTTACACCAATATCTAAAGACCACTGTCATAACTACCCGCAGCTTAATAGCCTTTCACGTTTCTTTTCACACATCGCCTTTCCTGACAATGAAGACAAACACATTAACTTCTGTAGGAATGGACACACTTTTAAGCACGCCACTTCGCAACATCACAAACTGTTCCAAAATCCTCGTACTTTGAATATGGAAGCATCCACCTCCTGGTTGTAGTCCTGTTTCCCGGCGTGTTTCCAGGGAATCCGAAATGTGACTCTCTGATCATCATCCCAGACCAAGCCCGGATATTGATCACTGTCGATCTGATCGATTAACCACTGCTTGAGTCGGCGCATCCCACTGCTGTTTTTATCGACCATTCCAATCCTGTAATTGCAACATTACAAAATTCACTCATAGGTCGTGAAGTACAATGGGTGACTGTAAAACTATTTAATCACAGGAGATCTATGCATTCATGGAGATAAAATGTTATTTTAACACATTTGCACAAAGTTTGTAAACATTTCAAAGTTACGTTGAAGTATTTGCTCACCCTTGCATCGTGACCCAGTAGCTCTGTGCCAGAAATCAGTCACCTAGCTGTGTTCTTCCGCCTTCCTGAGTATAGTTAATGATAATTCCTTTAATTGCCCGTTCAAAATGCTTTGCAAACAATACCGTTTTATCCGGATTTAAGGCGGATTTGGTAGGTTTATTTACTCTGTGGAAGGAGTGGCAACGCTCGCTGTCCTTCCAGTCACTGACACTGAAACTCACCAAGCACCTCCCAAAGTTTCGTGCAGCAGGACCAATGAGTCGAGAGCAAGGGCGGTATTTCCTCCAAGAACCACCTTTTACAAGAAATCAGATGGGCAGAGTATCTCCCATGGCGACTTCCAACCTTTCGTGTTTCGGCGGTTTTCTGTGCAAGGTGTCAGATTTGATGCATTAAAACTTATGAAATGGGGGGCACTTTATGTCACCTCTAATTGGCCTGACATAATGTTAACAGCAGTGGCTGCGACGTTAGAGTGCAGAGGGGGATTTACTAAGAGGCGTGTTTTGGGGAATTTCCCTGGATCCGTACGCCTCCTCCTGTCTCGTCGTGGTAATACTCTGAAGGGAAAAAAAGTTTTCATTTTTGGCCCATTGGTTTATTATTTCATGAACCCTCAGTAAAATCTTTCCCCAGATAAATTAAAATACAGACTATAAACGCTGGAAATCTGAAATAAAAACAGAAGATGCCACAAGCATTCAGCAGGTCAGAAACAATTAATGTTTTGGGTCTCGGACCTTTCAAAAGAACTGAGAAAAAGAGGTTAGTTTTATCTTTCCCCCGCTGTGCGATGTAGGCATCACAAGCCAGCCGAGGATGTATTGCTCATTCTTAATTTCCATTGACTCCAACGGTTTTTGGACCATCTCAGAGAGTCGTTGATTTGGAGTCACACAGGAAATCAGGGGCAGGAGTGAGACCACTTGAACCTTAAGCTTGTCCCATCTTTCAATATGCTCCTGGTCGCCTCAAATTCTTTTCTGTGCCATTCCCCATAGACCTGATGTTTCAAAAAATCGTCTTTCTCCACCTTAAGTACTTATAATGATCTATACAGATCTAAACTGATTTATATCTGATACTTACTGATCTATATCTCATCTCTTCTATACATTTTCTGGCTAGACCAGAAAAGGACAACAAATTTCCCTCCCCGAAGTGCGTCAGTGAACTGCTAGGGTTTCCTTACAACAATCCAGTTATTTCATGGTCTCTTTGCTTAATCGTATATTTTTTTATTCTTTGTTAGCTGAATTTAATTTGCCTAATTGCCAGAGGGGAAACTTGAATTAAATTTCCCCCATCATTACTCCGAACCACTGGATCCCTAACTAAATGACTTAACCACAATGTTCCCATAGCTTAATTTTCGTTGAATACGTTGACTGTTTTCATATTCATGATGGGAACGTTTGTTTTCTGACAAATTAAGCAGTACTCAATTCACCAAGTACGGTGTTGCTTTGATCAATCCTTTGTAATTACGATGATGATGGCTAAAATAAGGACCAGTCAATCCATTGGTCTAGTCTTGTGCAATAATTGTCCCATCACTTGTTCCTGTGCTGTCGCTAAAGAGGAAATTGTGGATGTGCTAAGATTCTCATAAGGCATTTGATAAGGCACCACATCAAAGGTTATTGTAGAAAACCTAAAGCTGGTGGTGTAAGAAGTAATTGATTGCCGTGATTAGAAGGCTGGCCAGCTAACAGGAAACAGATAGATAGTAGTTCTTTTTTGGTTGGCAAGATGTAACAAGTGGTGTGCCAAGGGTATCAGTACTGAAACCTCAGCATTTTACAATTTATATAATTGACCTGGATTAAGGTATGGCTGTTGAATTTGTTGGCGACACAAAGGTAGGAGGCGGAGTAATTTGTGAGCAGGGGGTAGGGAGGCTGCCATGGGATAGGTAGATTAAGTAAGTGGGCAGACATTTGGCAAATGGAGTATAATGTGAAATTGAGAACTCTGGCAGAAAAATTTAAAAAACGCATTATTATAAATGGCTAGAAATTGCAGACCTCTCAGGAGCAGAGGGATCTGGAATGTCCAAGTCCATGATTTGTAAAAGGTTAGTAAACAAGTACAGCTGAAAGAATGTTCTAATTCTTTACAGGGGTATTGAATATAAAAGGAGGAAGATTCTGCAGCAGTTTCTTGAGACATTGACGAGACTACAAATGGAATACTATGAGCTCCTTAATTTAAAGATGATATAAATTTGCCTGAAGCAGTTCAGAGAAGATCTACTGAACTGACACCAAAATTGGGTGGGTTGTCTTCTGAGGAAATATCGCACGGGCTAGGACTGTACCTGCTGGAGTTTAGAAGAGTGAGAGGGGATGATGAAACATAAAAGATCCTGAGGGTTCTTGACAAAATGTTTGTGGAGAAGATGTTTCCTCTTGGGCAGAATCTAGAACTAGGGGACACTTTAAAAATACGGGTTCACCCATTTTGATGAGGTTAAAAAAAATCTCTCAAAGGGGCATGGGTCCATGGAACTCTTCCTCAAAGAGCAGTTGAAGCATAGTCTTTGAATTGTTTTAAGGTAGATAGATTCCTGATAAGCGAGGAGATGAAAGGTTACAGGGATGCAGATTTAAGGTTACCATCAGATCAGCCATTATTGATTGATGTAGCACACTTGATAGAGCCAAGTGACCTCCTTCAGTGTCTAGTTCATATGTGGCATGATATCCAACTGTACTTTAAATAACCCATTGGTTTGGGTTCCAGTGCCATATTTGATCACTCAAAGCAATTTTCCCTGATATCTGTTTCTAAATATTAATTTTCATGCTAAGATCCATGTATAAGATTTTTTTAAGATATCTTTATTAGCCACATGTACATTGAAACACACAGTGCAATACATCTTTGCATAGAATGTTCTGGGGCAGCCCGCAAGTGTCGCCACACTTCCAGCACCAACATAGCATGCCCATGACTTCTTAACCCATACATCTTTGGAATGTAGAAGGAAACCAGAGCACCCGGAGGAAACCCACGCAGACATGGGGAGAACGTACAACAGCCTTACAGACAGCGGCCGGAATTGAACCCTGGTCACTGGTGCTGTAATGGCGTTACACTAAACGCTACACTAGCGTAATAGAACTCTGTTACAGTTAGTTTTTACTAGAGTCTTTGTTTTGGAACCAAATCACTCAGTGTCCCCTTTCAGGTAACTAATTAATGGTCCCTTCTGTATTGTTCTTATGTAAACCAGATGTGGTGTTTTGTAATGTGCCAGTAATGGATGGCAATCAGGAGGCAGCTGTGCCAATAATAAGATCATTTGTTCAAAAGCAAACCCAGATACATCTGTTAACTTTTAAATATTTTGCCCAATCTTTTTAGTGTTTAGTTTTGAGTGTCATCACAAGATCATAGAATGACATTCAGGCCATTGCAGCTGTGCTGGCTCTTTGAAAAGGACTTTCCAGTTTGACCCATGCCTCTGGCCTTTACTGATAGTGCTATTTTCACCTTCCTTTGAGTATTTATCCAATTCCCTTTTTGTAATTAGTATGGAATTTGCTCCCACCATCCTTTCAAGCAGTGCATTCCAGATCTCAATAACTTGCTATATTTTTTCTTTACTCATCTCACCTCTTACCAATAACCTTATATACAGTATGGTACCTCTAGTTAATGATCCTTCTGCCTTTGAAACTCTTTCTCCTTATTTGCTCTAGCTTTGCTAGTCTGTTTCTAAAAATGTTTTTTTCATCCCTGGTGCCATTACAATATATTTCTTCTGTATCCTGTCTTAAGAACTTGAGATACTTTTCTTGAAGTAGAATGTCTAGTAATGGGCACAAAACTCCATGTGAGATTTTATCAGTATTTTACACTTGGCAAAAGATTAAGAATCCGTTTTTTGTAAGTAAAGACTACATTTCCAAAATTAAAGGATAGTGTCCTGTGTGCTGGCAAACTCCATAAATTGACCCTAAAAAGGCAAAACTATTAAAATTTATCATTTGATTTAAACATTAATCATTCCTGTACAAGCAGCTTTATGCAGACAGGTAAACAGGCAGACATAGATAGATAGATAGATAAATAGATAGATTGACTGATTGATCATTGACTGAACATTGTAAGTTATTAATGTGAATGGCAAAATAGTTAGGCATGTGTCTCACTATTAAACCAGAATCAGACTCTGGGTGATTTAATGCTTAAAGCATTTTATTGAATGTATTTTGTTATAACATTGCACATTGTAGAATTCCCAGATTATTCCATTGGGGGAACATTAAAAGGAAAACTGTAGACTGAGACAAATTAGAATTGAATAAATTTAGTTTAAAATGCACTGAACCTTAACAACATTCTTCAACACAATCAATAATCCTGTAGAAAAATTTCTGATGTAGGAGTTTTTAATTGAAGTTCATGAACTTACACATTTTGAGAGGAAGAAATAACCCACATTGAAACAACATGTTTAGCCACCAAAGAGGGAACCCTCTCACTAATAAAGAAACCATGCAAATGACTCTCTCTGCTATGTGTTCTCAACATAAAAATGCTTTCCATGTGGTCACCAAAGTAAGCATTGTACAGTGGAATCGTAAGAGATAAGCAGTTCGGGTTTGATAGAACGTGCAAATTTATTGAACATTCAGCTGCAGTGATATGATGCTTATGTCACCAGTATTCCAGAGGCCCAGACTAATGATTTGGAGACACGAATTCAAGTTGTACCATGGCAGCAAAAAATTAAATAAAATAAGTTAAATAACTAAATTCAATTAATTACATAAAAATTTGAAATTAAATTTGTATCAGTAATGGTCACAATGAAGCTAGTGGATTGTCATTCAAGAAAAATGCACCCGGAAGGCACTACCAGGGGTGGTGGTAGGGGCTGATACAATAGGAGCATTTAAACGTCTCTTAGACAGCCGCATGGATGTAAGAAAAATGGAGAGTTACGGGCTTTGTAGGAGGGAAGGGTTAGACTGATCGTGGAGTAGGTTTATATATGTTGGCACTGCATCATGGGTTAAGGGCCCGCACTGTGCTGTACTAAATCTATGTTCTAAATCTAGTCTACTTATCTTTAGGGAACAAAACTTGCCAGACCAGCCTATGTGTAACTCTTGATTGAGACCAGTTAGTTGACTCTTAAATACCCTCTTAAGTAACCAGCAACTCTGTTCAAAAGCAGTTGTGGACCTCAAATAATACTTACCTTGCCAGTGATAGCAATATCTCATTACTTTTAAGAATTCAGAGAATATCAATGAAATAAGCTGCCTAAAGTGCATTACCACCAATGGTCCTCGAACTTCAAGTGCCTAATTTTCAGTTATCATCAATTTCTATTCAGATGTTAGAATAATTTGTGTTTTCATCCAATCTTCTCTGGCATTGTTCCACAATTATTTCTGCACGTGGATTACATGTAGAGAAGTTGCTCAATTTCTCTGTTTATTTTCTCTCCAATAAAATACCAAATGATAGGATATATCATAGACAAATGTAGACAGCTATCACCATCACTATTATGCATCTGTTGTTTGCATTATGGGCCACTGCATATTTCCTGATCCCTCAGGGCTTGGATTCTTGACCCAGCTTCTCTCCACTTTTCTTGCATATGTATCTCTGCATCTCCAATGCTTTCCAGTCTCTTTGTGTTTCACCTGCAATCAATAGAGTCCAAAGATAATCCAAAGGGCTCCAATACAAACTAATTTCAAAACCATTACCGGTGAAATCAGTGGAAGCCCAATAAAGGATATTAGTCCCTTAGGGTACAAACTTTAAAAGATCGTGTCTGTTTCATTCATTCAGGATTTCCTCTAATCTTCTACAGAAGATATGACAACTAATTGAGGGAAATAAAGTCATAGACCTACAGAAAGACACAGCACAGAAAGAGGCCCTTCAGCCCACTGAATCTATGGTGGCCTTCAAGCACCCATTTTTGCACTGTCTACACTAACCCATTTTTATCTCCCCATCGACTACCCATCAGTTTTTACTTCTCACTTACAGCAAGCAATTAACCTACTCACCATTTTTGGGGTGTGGGAGGAAACTGGATCTCTCAGAGGATACCTGCATGGTCACAGGAAGAATGTGCAAACTCCACACAGTGCCGGAGGTCAGAATTGAAGCCACATCACTGAAGGGGTAGGGCAGCAACTCTACTAGCTGTGCCAGTGGGCCGCCCCATGTCTCGAGAACATTTTTGGAATTTATTCCAACAAATATGGGTCAATATCAAGGACTTGGAGGGTGGAGATTAATTAGATCTGGCTAATGATAGATCTCAATTGATTGCTATTGGGAGTTGGAGAAGAATTTTTGAAGACAGATTTTTGCTCTCTGTCATATCACCTTCAACATTACCAGTGTTTGCAATTGTACTGGCTGAAGGATAAAGTGAGCAAGAATGTCTGATTTAACATATAACATCACTGACACAAACACATCACCAGTAAAGAAAGAATAATTTTAATGTAGTTCATGATATGCATAAAATAAACACAGACATACAGCAAGCAATTGATAAGACAAAAGATGCATTCATTGGACTTTATTTAAAGTAAGAGAAGTCTTGCTGAGATTGTACATGGCTGTGATGAAACAACATTATTTGGAGGACTTTATGTAATGTTGGTCTCTATATCAAAATAAAATGTATGTCTAAAAAGGCCTGAAGTCAATGTGGCATAGATTTATTTGATTGATTCCTGGGTTGATAGAGGTTGTTCTATGACGACAAGGTTAGATTGGCCTAGACTTAGTGGAGTTTAGAAGAATGAGAAATGGTTTCATTGAACAAGGTTGAAAGAGGTTGACAGGGCAGATGCAGAGAAGATGTTTCTTCCAGTTTGGTTGTCAAGAATGAGGGGCTGAGTTTCCAGATAAGGGGTCAACCAATGGAACTTGGATAAAGAGGATGGTTTTTTTGCACTGCTAATTGCAAATTTTTGGAATTCTCTAATGCAGAGTATAGTTTATGGCCAGTCATTGAGCTCAGTCAAGGCTGAGATTGAGATATTTGGAAATGTAGGGAATCAAGGGACATGGGGACTGCAGGGAATGTGGACAAGGTATATGATCAGCCATGAACTCAATGAATGGCAAAGTAGGCATAAGGGTCCACATGACCTACAGTTTCTATTTCTTACGCTCGTATTTAAAACCCCTGTCTATTCATAACCACAATTGCACTTGTTATGTTTGTTCTTTATCAAGAGACAAACTTCACGTGGGTTTTACTGTCATGGTTCTGAGTACTAGCCCTCGATTTGGCTCCTTAGGTGCCTTGTTGTACAGCACATGGATTCCATGCTGGACTGGTTGCATAATGACACACACCTGAGCCCCATCAGGGGCCT
>JARFYF010000017.1:13329516-13347953 GCA_030265395.1 Rhina ancylostomus | reverse complement strand
ATTTTTGGAGTTGGTGATTACTAAGCAGGATGATATGACCCACTTGATTTACACTTATTTATACATATATATCCAGACAACACAGAGAAAAATAATGGAGAAGCCAAGTCTGATAGCCCCTCAGACAAAGTCATACTCAACCCAATTATGTTGCAAAATCAGATCACCATTACAGTGGTCAATGGGTAAGAAAGAATGGTGATAGTGCAGATTGGTTAAATCAGAGGGACTCTGGATATGACCATTAATGCATTTGGTGTTATCTACAAATATAAAGCATCAACAACAGAAGAATATAAAAAGACTGTATTACAGAAAAGGGAGATAGTTGTTAGGATGTGTCTAAAGAGTGGTTGCATTTTCACAGATTAACTGGAATGTCACTGAATGGCAGAACCAGCATGAGGAGCAAAGAAGGCACCTCCTTTTCCCATTTTCCTGACTTCCATAGAAATCATGGCTTCCAGGTCAATTCACCTCTGAAAGATATGAACAGAAGACTGGAGCCTGAAAGGTACAAATCATCCACATGCAGCCAATGGTATCTGGAAGCTCTTGAAAACGGAAAACAATTGAAAGCACAAATATTTTGAAGGACAGATTGGAAGGTATTGAAATCAGCATAGTTTACCTATGAAGGCTACAATAATATTTTCAGGAGAGCATTAACTTGCATATTTCATGCATTTTAGTGCAAATTCAACAAAACACAGACAAGAATCTAATTTGTGCACCTTAACACTCCTAGGTGGACTTTGCCAGTCATAACCTTTCTTATTTTGAGCCCAGCAAAATGTTCAACCAAATCGCCTAGAAACTGCACTGCATAGAGCCTAGTTTTGGGTGCAATTTTGGCAAGAGTAGATCATGCTGGAGGTAATTTCTGGATGAAGTCATGCCAGACACAAAATTACACCAGACACTGTCTGAGTTTGTGCACCTGTCATTTTCCCAACATTAGGCATGCACTAAATAATGTTATTTGTATAAAGCCCATTTCCACACTTACTGATGTAAATTAGAGCTCAGAAGGTGCAAGGTGCAATAATTGAATAACAGCCTCAGTAACACCACAGGGAATGTGATGCTAGCTGTTTTTGTTTTGTGTTTTGAGGGGAGAAACTGCTCCCTGACTGACCGGTTACTGAATTGATGGCAGGCTTTTCAAATATCTTCCAAGGTTCAGTACAACTGACAATGAGATCTTTTTCCAGGATTTAGGTACTGAGCTGCTTATTCCTCCATTATGGCATGGGCAGCAGCAGTCCATTACTAGAGGAATCATTATGCCATGACAGGTCAATAATCTCAGAGCAGGAGGTAAAGGCAAGCTCATCGGCAAAGAGCTTTCAGAGAAAGAAACACCACATTGAATCTTTTTTTCTAATTCATATTTTGGATCTGAGCATCACCGGATGGACCAGCATTTGTTGCCCAACCCAATTGCCCTTGAGAAGATGGTGGTGAGCCGCCCTCTTGAACCATTGCACAGCTGGGAGAGCTGCCACCACACAGCGCCAGAGACCCAAGTTCAATCCCGACCTTGGGTGTTGTCTGTGTGGAGTTTACACATTCTTGCTGTGGCTGTGTGTGTTTCCTCCAAGGGCTCGCCTTCCTCCCACATCCCAAAGGTATGTGGGTTTGGAGGTTAATTGGCACTATAAATGGCCACTAGTGTGCAGATGAGTGGGAGAATCTGGAGTGGATTTGATGGGAATGCAGGAGAACAAACAATACTGGAATTAATGTAGGATTACTGTAAATAGGTGGTTGATGGTCAGCCTGGACTTGGTGGGCTGAAGGGCCTGTTTTGTGCTGTGTAACTGTGACTCCTCTGGTGAAGATACCTTCACAGTACCACTTATCAGGCCCTGTCTGAATCGTGACCAGTCTTGCAGCAGGCAGGAACGGACTGCTTCGTTTGCTGAGAAGCTTCAATTTGAAATGATCATGACTCAATAATCAGAAAACATACCCAATTCTGACCTTATGATGGAAGGAAGGTCATTGATGAAACTGCTAAAGATGGTTTGGCCTGGATCACTGTCGTGATGAACTTCTGCAGCGGTTTAGGCAAGGATGATCCTTGAGAATCACAACCACGATCCCTTGTGTGAAGTATGACTCAAGCCATCGTAATATTTTTCTTGTAAAGCCTATTGACTTCAATTTTACCAGGACAATTTGATGCAACACTCAATCAAATGTTGCCTTGATTTCAAGGGTAGTTACTCATAACTCATCTCTAGAATTCAGTTCTTTGTTTCACATTTGGACCAAGGCCGTGACGTAATTTGGAGCTGAGTTACCACACTGCACATAGGTAGGTTACTGGTGAACAGATGTGGCTTGATAGCAAAGTCAACAGTAATTTCCATCAGTGAGCCAATGATTGACAGTAGACTGATTAGTTGCCAGTTAGCTAGATTGGATTTGTCCTGCTTTTTGTGAACAGGATGTAGCTGGGCAATTATCCAAGTCAGATAAATATGTGTGTTGTAATTGGACTGGAACAACTTGGCGAGAGACACAGCTAGGTCTGAAGCACAGGTCTGCGATACTACAACTGGGATGTTGTTTTCTTCCATACCTTTGCTGTATCCAGCATGTTCAACCATTCCTTGATATCACGTGGAGTGAATCAAATTGGCTGGCTTCTCTGACAGTGGGGATCTCAGAAGAAAGCCAAGATGATTCAACACTCCTGGCTTAACATGGCAGTGAAGGCTTCAATCTTATCTTTAGTACTCACATGCTGGGCCCTGCCATCATTGAGGATGGGCACATTCTTGGAGCTTCTTCCTCTGGTTAGCTGTCTAATTGTCCACCACCTTCACAACTAGGTGTGTAGGACAGCAGAGCTTTGATCTGATCTGTTGGGTATGAGATTGCCTACACTCTGTCTACTGTTTTTTGATGATTAGCACACAGTGGTCCTGCAAATTCTACAGATGCTATCATGGACAGATATGTGTGCCACAGGCAGCTTGGCGAGGATGAAGTCAAACAGGTTTATCCCTCTTATTGGTTTACTCACTCCCTGCTGCAGACCCGGTCCTTCAAGACCTGGCCATCTTGGTCTATGGTACTCTACTGATCCTCCCTTAGTGATGGACGTTGAAGTCCCCACACCAAGTACATTCTGTGCCCTTGCTACTCTCAGTACTTCTTCCAACTATTGTTAAACATGGACAAGCACTGATTTATTGGCCAATGGAAGACAATAGGCAGTCAGGAAGAGGTTTCCTTGTTCGTGTTTGATCTGATGCCATGAGACTATATGAGCTCTGAAGTCAATGCTGAGGATCCCAAGAGCAACTTCCTCCCATCTGTATACCATTGTACCTCTAGTCCTGCTGGTGGGACAAGACTCACTCAGGGATTGTAATGGAGGAGCACCTTGCCCGCAAGGTATGATTCTGTGAGTACAACTTTGTCAGGCTAGTGCTGGACCAGTCTGTGGGTTAGCTCTCCCAACTAAGACACAGTCCCCAGATGTTTGTTAAGAGGACTTTGTACTGGCACACCAGAGTCACCTTCCCACTTCAGAGAAACTTTTATGAGTCAACTACCTGGAGTGGGTCTGGATCTGGAGTCATATGTAGGCCAGACCAGGTAAGGATGACTGATTTCCTCCCTCAGATGATCCATTGTTTTACCATTTACTAAGACTAGTTAGCCCATTGTTCCCAAATTATTAACTGAATTTAAATTCCACAGCTGCCATGGTGGGAATTGAACTTGGGTCACTGGATTCTTAATCCAGGTCTCTGGATTATTAGTCTGCATCCCCACTCTTTACTGCTCTGTGACATATTGCTAAGATCAGGTCTTCCAATCCTGACGTTTTAACTTCTTCAAGGTTTTAAAATCTGGAATAAAAATTTAATAACAGTAAAAACCGCTAGATAGTTGCCAAAATCCATTTGGTTCACCAATAATCACAGGGAACAAGATCTATCTTTACCCAGTCTAGCCTGTATGTAATGCCAGACTTATCAATGACTCCTCAGTTCACGGGCCATGGACAATGAGAAGCATAGATTCATACTGTGAAGAAATGTGAAAAAAGACTTGCCACTACACTCTTATGTTTAGACTGTTTTCTCCATGGAGGCCAAGATCACTTGATTCTCAGCTTCTTCAACACTGGATCTTTCCAAGTTTCCCTAGCAGATCTCTGCCCTGTCTACCAATTTGCAGCTCACTGCTGCATCAGAGAGGTCACCCAGGCACTGTATTCCCAAAGAAGTGATTGCATCACTAATGTTCCAAGTGGGGAACAGGAGGCACCTTGAGCACTGGGATTTGCCGGCACTGATGGCATCTCATGCTCTCCTCTTAATAAGTCAGAGTTTTTCATGATCAGGCAAGACTTCCACTCATTGCGTAGGTCATTGTGGATCATGGTGAATGCCACATTCCCAGATAGCAAACGTAACTCCATCCTGGAGCAGTTGGACCTTTTGAAGGACTAACCTTGCTCAGAGGAATAAAGGGCAGATGACAAGGGTTGTCCTTTCTCTCTGACTCCTCACACCAGTGCATTCCCCAGCCACAGCAGCCGAGCACAGACACAATGAAAGCCACACAGTACCAGCGAGCCATTACTGGTCTCCTCAGGATGAGATTTTGTTACCTGTTTCATCTTGAAGTGAATGCTAAGCAGATATGCAGGCTTCATTGTTGTCTGCCACATGCCATACAACCTTGCCACTTGGAAACATTAGCCAATGGCAAAGGAAACGCAGGAAGGAGACCTGCCACCTGAGGAACATGAAGCTAAACCTGGAGATCAGCAGCAGCAAGAACAGGAGGAAATAGCACGGTACTCGGAGAATGGCATATGATGCATAAAATCCCCTCACATCTTGTTATACAGGGCTACACGCACTGAATGTAACACATGAATGAATGAATGAATGCGTCTCTTCTTCAATTGTTTTAGTGGCTTGCGGTAATATCTCTGTGTATCTCGACAAGTGACACATTGCTTAAAGAACTTGTACTCCACACTAAAAGATATTTTCAGAGGTTCTGCACTCTGAAATTGCAAACAGTAGTGTGCTGATCACATATCGTGTGAGATCATGAAAGAACTTTTAGTATTCCTCCATTATGTGGAGATTCTTATTCCAGGAGGAGACTGCTGAAGCCACTTCATACAGCAGGTTCTTCTACAAGGTGAGTAGCAAGTTTCCTCATCCCTAACATGAGGGACCTTCCACCAGGAATGGATCACATTGGACCAAGACTTGTATGTCCCGCTGAGTGGTTGTAGGAGCTGTAACCCTCTATAACCTTCCTCTCCTCCATGCCAGCCAAAGCATATTTTGTTGCCATGTGGCTGTCAAGGGAATCATGCCTCTTCGGGCTGACACTCTCTTTTTGCTCAGCAAAGTGTCAAAGGATGAATAAACATCTTGTTTTTTGTGCTTATGGGCTTCAGGATAATATCTATCCAATATGCAAGGTGTGGCATTGTCACGAGTCTATGTCATTTAAGGAACTGAAGGTAACACTTTATTACTTTAAGACTTTGATGAAACTAAAGCAGGTATTCAATATTCAATAGAAACACACAACAAAAGCATTATAAAGTGTTCAAAATGAGACTGCTCCCATTTCCTATTATTTATTTAAAACTATTAAGGAAACAAATGACTGATGTGTAGGAAAACTAACCACAGTTACTGTTCAGATCCTTAAATGTTGACCAGCTCACAGTTTGACTGTGGACCCATCACCTCTTAGCATCCTTTTTTGAAGTTTCTGAATGACAGACTCAAACCACATATTCATTAACCCTCTCCAGCTATAGTCACAGGGATTTACAAACTTACATGGAAGTTCAAAGCAGTGTGTCCAATGGATGCAGTACTTTTTTACTGTTTGCCTTATAGCAGCCTTTGCTCATCCTCAAATTTATACTGTTTAAACTTCATTGGCAGGGGTCAACTGCATAGATGCACTTGTAGGAAGGAAGCTGTGCTCTAGAGTTACAGAAAATAGATAATTAACCTTGCGAGAAAGTCATTTATTTTTATGCAAATAGATTCTTCTGCAATGAAAGTATTGAATGAAAGGATTAAAATGTAGATCAGGAGATCAGCCAAACTATAAAGACAATGTATCAGCCATGGTAACGGATCAGGCACGCATTAGTGTCATGTTGGAGATTACCACATCTTCAATTGTGCTTTATTTCTGACCAAATGCAGTAAATGATAATTCTTGGTGAGCAGCAGAGTTTGCAAATCATGAGGGCCTTTCTGCCTTCAGTCCTCTTGCCAAGAGTTTCTCCTTTGGCATTGCTTGTGATTAAATGGAAAGCCATCAAATGGCATTCCTAGGTTAAAATACTAAGGAATAAGCCAGTCACTAACAGTATGCCAAAACACAATTCAGCCAGAATCATTTAAGGGACCTCATTAACATCTACTATGTTTAGTTGTGAGAGCAGCAATATTTATTATGGTGTTCATGGAGGATTCAACATTCAGATTATAGAGCTAGAAGATAGTCCCACAGTTTAGTGATGGTGGCAAGCAAAGATAACAACTTTAAACAAATCCAACAGTCAGTTATGCGAGGAGTACATTACTAAAGACTCCTCCACCACTGATTTGATTTGATTGGGGTTGGGCTTGATATTCTGAATTCCTTCCAATGAAACCTTTAGAGGTGGTCGTGTCAAGTCCAGAATAGCAACATTCTGGATCTTGAATTGCCCTTAGCATTGGAGACTGCATTGTAGTAGGCCTGTTATTCACTTGAGTAACTATTGTGATGCTGAGTTTGACAGGCGACTATAGGGTACACAGAGGAATGTTGAGATTGAGTCATATCAATAATTAAGCTCACAATCACTATAATAGGTACTTCAAAATACATCATTGCCTTTAAGAGAATCAATATGGTTATGATATTTTCAACTAATGCAGGTGATTTTCTGTTCAGTGTATTGCACGTTTTGTACATCCGAAACTTATTTTTTGATTTTGCTTTTGAAGTTTAAAAGTCCTACATTCTTAGCACATTCATAGATTTCAACGATAGATTCAGTAAGCACTTTCTCACGTGGCCGAATAAAGAGAGCTTTGGTGTGCAAAATATATAATAACTTCTTTCCATCAACCATTATAACAAAATTCTAGCATGAGTACAAAGCAACAAATCTATGTATTCTTTGTTACCAGAAAACTTGATTTTCATTCTGGTAAAGCAAAATATCTGTAGCTATTTTATTAATAAGGTTAGTTTCAACCTCTATATTGATGACAGACATTTCTCGTGCTTTGTATTCATCCATTTGCTAGTGATATTTATCTTATTTTTAGTAGGTACAGCATGTTGGAAGCTTTACCAGGCACATCTAATAATCAGGTGCCAACCTGATGAAGCTGCAGTATGACAATATGCATATTGAACACCATAGTCAACATTTCATAGACTGATCTATGAAATCCCACAACCAACAGATCAGATCAAAGCTCCATTTTTGTACCACACCCAGTCATGAATAACGGTGAATAATTAAATAGATAACAGAAAAGTGGAGGCTAGAAGAACATCCTCATCCTCAATAATAGCGAGGAGCAGCAAATGAGTGCTAAAAACAAGGATGAAGCATTCACAACCATATTCAGCCTGAAATGCAAAAGTGGATGATCCAGCTTGCAATCCCCACCATCAGTGAAGCCAGACTGAAGCCAATTTGATTCAATCCACGAGACATCAAGAAATAACAGAGCACTGGGTGCAACAAAAGCAATGGGACTAGAAATCTTAACTACTGACTGAAGACCTGCACTCCAGAGCTAACCGTTCCTCTAGCCAAGCTCTTGCAGTACTGTTACAATGCTGGAAGTTACCCAGCAATGTGAAACATTACTAAGGCATTTTCTATTTAGAAAAAGTAGGACAAATCCAAACTAATTAGTCTACTCTTCATCAGCAAAGTGATGGCAGGTTTTGTCAACAGTGCTTATCAAGCAGTACTGTTCACTGATGCCATTTGGGGTTTCACCAGGACCACTTGGCTACAGAACTCATCACAACCTTAGTCTAAAGAGCTGAATTCCAAAGATGAGATCAGGCAACATTTTATTGAATGTGGCATCATGGAGTTCTGGTGAAACTGATGTCAATGGGTTTAGAGGTGAAAGCACTCCAGTGGCTGGAGTCATACCTTGCACAAGGAAAGATGATTCTGGTTGTTTGAAGTCAATCATTCTAGGCCCACCTTCAGCTGCTTCATCAATGATCTTCCCTCCACATTAGGTTAGACGTAAGATTATTTGCCAGTGATTACACAATTTTCCAGTTCCATTTGCAACTCCTTAGCAAATGAAGCAAAAGTTGGACAAAATTGTTAAATGGCACATAACTTCTGTGCCACCACAGTGCCAAGCAATGACCATCTCCAGCAAGAGAGAGATTAACCTCCCCTTGACATTCAATGGCATTGACCATGGATGGAGCTGGATCAGTTTCCAACATTTTCTGTTTTTGGTAACGTGTTTGGTGAAATTGTGTGGGAGCCAGGACTTCAGATCCCTGGATAATTGACCCATTCCTGAGACAAAAGGGAATGGCCCAAAATGGATAATATAAAGTTCAATAGCAGTGGGATCCAGGCAACTTCTTTCCAGGAGAGAGTTCTAAGCAAACTAGCTTTGATAAGGACACAAAAATGCTGCAGGGCAGAGAAATAACATGTACCGAGGACAGGGAGACAAACAGGGTTTGGAATAGAGAGTAGTTCTGAAAAAGACTCCGGGGTTAAATTGTGAGGAAGTCTCAGATTAATTATAATGCATGGATATGATTACCTGGAACATTGTACATTAGATTGATGAGTTTCAGGCACAAGTGGCACCAAAGGACAATGATATAATGCTAACAGGATGGTCAGACTCAGGAGAAGGGAAGAATGGGCATTTTATATTATCTGGCAACAAAGCATTCAGGAAAGAGAAGGAAAAAAGATAAGTAGTGGGAATATTGATCAAAGATGCTATTGAAATACCAGAGAGGAATGATGAACACAAGGGTTCAAAGTCCAAAGAATTAAAGTGGAGAAGTTGTTAAGCTATTGGAAATACAGCATTAGCTGTCAACTAGAAGGCAGGAGACAGAAGGGGAAATCTGCATCCAATTTGCAGAGAGATGCAGATCTTTGAGTACTGATAATGTAAGACTTCAGTTATCCCAGAGTGGAAAAAGGAAATAAAGTGGGAAGGTTCCTTAAATGAGTTTGAAAACTTCCCTGAGCCGTATACTTCCAGGCCAATGAGGAGGGAAACAGGAATGGATCTCCATGGCCAAGGAAGTGTACTTCAGTGGAACAACCTTTGGGAATCAGTGAGTACCTGGTGTGATTGTGGAAAAGCCCAGGGAAAGGGTCAGTGTGAAATATTCAGCTGGAAGAGGATGAAGTAGAGATATTTTGGAGATTGAGATAAACGGGTAAAAAACAGTAAAACAGCAATGGAATGCTTTCAAAGAGAAGATCACTCAGGCACAGAATAGACACAATCCCAAGAGGGATAAAGAGAGGTTATCCACAGCTGGAACTCTCCAGATTGTTAAGAGTATGGGGATTAAAATGAAACAGAAAACGGAGGCTTCTGATAAATATCAGGTTCAGTACAGAAGGAAGCCCAATATGAGTTCAGGGGAGAATGGAAAGGAAATAGGGAGAGTAAACCATTGGTTTTACTTGGAAAGAAAAAACATTGCTGGGGTGTAGGGGTAGAACAGGGGAATGATATTAATTAGACAGCTTGTTCAAAGAGCTGGCACAAGCACAATGATTCCCCCTAATCCATGCAGTGAGGTAAATCAGCATTATAGAATCAGCTTCAGTAATCTAGCTAAGAGTTTGAGCAGATCTGGTGTTTTCATGGACAGGAGGTGATTATTTTGACAACTTCTATCACTGCAACCTCTCAAAGGAAAAATTTGGTTTGGATTCAGCAATGCAAATACTGGCTGTATTGAGGTAGTTTGCATCTACTCATTCCGACTCTGGACTCCAGCTTCCTTTCCAACTTTGGCAGAGGAACGGTTCAACCTGTTAGTTATTACAGTCTGCTTTTCTTCAAGTAACTGAGCCTGTGTTTTTTGGGTGAGGTCCCTGAGTGAGTTTGAACCGCAATTTAACAAACTTCTGGCGACATTAAACAGCTTCAGTTTCCTTTGCCAGTTCTGCAAATCCCCTGCAGCTATACCGGATTTTAGAATCATCACACTGAGAGGCTCAGCAGTGAATTCTTCATGTCACAATAATAATCTGTATATTAAGCTAAATCAACCTTTCTGCACGGAGCAAAATATTTTTCAAGAACCTGAGCATTGGCTCTTAAATAAAGACAGATGCTGGAAATACTCAGCAAATGAAGCCGCATCTGTGGAGGAAGAAACAGAGTTAGTGTTTCAGTTTAACAACACTAACCTCACTGGAACACCCATCAGAACATCACGGTGTGCAATAGCTCTTTATCATTTCATTTTAAGAAATATTTTAAATACCTTCATCATAAACTCTTCTTCTGATGCCAGAGGAAGGATGGAAAGACAGGACGCCATCTGATTCAAATGCATTTTTAATTGCATGTGCTAAATACACAGCAGAGTTGCCTCTGTGTGTGTTGTATCCTCTCCTGAACTTCAGTTCATTTGACTTCAGTACAGCCAGTTTTGAATGTGAAATATAATATTGTGCACACATTTAGCACATGTAACCAGAGTCAAATATCTACCCCATATTTTCTTTAAATTACAGCATAGGAGGAACTCATTTAGCCTGGTGTTCCTGATGGTTAAATCTGACCTCTTTTCAATGCACAGGTTAAAATGAGGAAATAAGACCAAAAGCTCTGAGAATGGCTTAAGTTGCACATCAGAATGAATAAATCACCAAGAGGTGGTTCAGGGCAGCTAAACTGGAGATTTGCAGACAATGGAATAAAAGAGAGGAAAGTCCCTCTGCAGTGAGAAGCTGTAAGTTACAGTAGCAGACAGTATCATCAGCCACTCCAACACCATGACCATACATGGAGGAGGAAGATCTCACCAGATACTTTTACTTTCCAATATGCATGATCCACTTCTCTAGATGCATCTGATGTACAGTCTCCAACTTCCATCCATACTGACCACAATACCCTCAAAATAACTCTCACAATGTAAGGATTCAAGCTAAGCTGATCCTATGTAAATCTTGCAAAATTTGTTATAACATAGGGGCTAAATGGCTACATCTGGAAACACAATTGAGGCAGGCATAATCCTGTCTAACAAAATTAGCACAGGAGGCTCAATGAGAAAAATGGAAAAGACAAGATAACTTTAAACATTACGTTACCTTAGTAAGGGACTGTTTAAAAACACTAATAGTTATATTACTTAATGCAGATACACTTTAGTTTTCTAGGTTGTGAAGAAGTTGTAACTCTGAACCTCTGATGCCTCTATATCGTTATGAAGTAACATAATCCTTTTGGTCATTATCACATCAACCTGTGCAGCACTAATCCAATGAGGCATCATAAAGACAGTGAAGCTCTTGTATTGATTAAAGTTCATGGACTTGTTGAATCATAGAGGCAGGTCATTCTCATTCTGTCAGAGGTACCAATCCTATTCTCACCTTCTAGCACTTTATCTGCAGCCCTGCACATCACAGTTCTTCAAGTACACCAGGCACCTTCTTAATCCTTTCGGGCAAAGAGCTTCAGACCCTTGCTCCTGGATGAAAAATACTTTCCACGCCTCCCCTACAATCATTTTACAAATATGCCCTTTAGTTTTTAACCTCTCAGCTAAGGAATTTAGATACTTTCTATTTACTCAATGTGAACAAGTCATAATTTTATACATGTACATTTCTAAGAACAAAAAAGCCACCTCAATCTCCCAGAATGATAGAATTTAGCTCAATTGATTTTATATCTTTCAGTCTGATTTCTCCAGCAATGAGGGAGCACTGCCCATGGTTGTTATGCAATATTATAAACATGCTTTTGTCTTTGCAATTTTTCCCACAATATGTGATATTTTGCAGCTGTTAACAGATAGATACCAATTCTACGAAAAACCGATGTGAAATGTTCCTGGTATCTTATCTGATTATGGGTGGAAGAGACATGATTTTCTTTCTGAGTTTAGCCCGCAGTTAGCACTAGATCAACAACAACTTGCATTTATGTAGCACCTTTAATGTGAAATTTACCAAGTGTGATAAGCAGCACCAAGCTGAAGAAGAAGACATTGACCAGAAACTTGGTCAAAGAGTTGGAACCAAAGGTGCATCTTCCAGGAGAGAGAGAGAGAGAGAGAGAGAGAGAGAGAGAGAATGGAGAGACGGAGAGGATAAAGGAAGGTGTTCCAACATCCTTGCAGCTGCAAGGGTGGTACAGTTGCACAGCTCGTAGAGCCGCTACCTCACTGCGCCAGAGACCAGGTTCAAACCTGACCCTGTCTGCTGTCAGTGTGGAGTTTGCACATTTCCCTGTGACTGCATGGCTTTCCTCCAGGTGCTCTGGTTTCCTCCTACATCCCAAGCACATGTGGCCACTGTAAATTGCCTTTCGTGTAGGTTAGTGGTAGAATCTGGGGAGGAGTTGATGAAAGTGTGGGGAGAATAAAAAATGGGATTAATGTAGGATTAGTGTAAATGGATGGTTGATGGTCAGCACAGTCTAGATGGGCTGAACAGCCTGTTCAGTGCTGTAGCTTTCTATCATTCTATGCTTCAGAATCAGGTTTATTATCACTGTCTTATATGATATGAAATTTGTTGTTTTGCAGTACAGTGCAAGACATAAAATTACTGTAAATTACAAAACAAATAAATAGTGCAAAATAAAAGAAATAACGAGGTAGTGTTCATGAGTTCATGGACCGTTCAGAAATCTGATGGTTGAGGGGAAGAAGCTGTTCCTGAGTAGTTGAATGTGGGTCTTCAGGCTCCTGTACCTCCTCCCTAATGGTAGTAACAAGAAGAGGGCATGTCCCAGGTGGTGAGGGTCCTTAGTGATGGATGCTGCCTTCTTGAGGCACCACCTCTTGAAGATGTTCTCGCTGGTGGGGTGGGTTGTGCTCATGATGGCACTGGCTGAGTCTACAAACCTCTGCAGCCTGCACATTGGAGCCTCCATACCAGGCTGTGATGCAACCAGTCAGAATGCTCTCCACTGTACATCTGTAGAAATCTGCTAGTCTCTGGTGACATACCAAATCTCATAAACTCTTAATGAAGTAGAGCCACTGGTGTGCTTTCATCATTGCATCAATGTGTTGGGCCCAGGATAGATTCTCTGAGATGTTGACGCCCAGGAACTTGAAGCTGCTCAACCTTTCCCTTTCCACTGCTCACTGCTCAATAAAGACTGGTGTGTGACTCCTGACTTCCCCTTCCTAAAGTGCATAATCAATTCCTTGGTCGTGCTGATGTTGAGTGCGAGGTTGTTGTTGTGACACCATTCAACCAGCTAATCTCTCTCAGTCCTGTACACCTCTCATCGTCATCTGAGATTCTGCCAACAGTGGTGTCATCTCTGAATTTATAGATGGCGTTTCAGTGTTTCAGAATAACCATGCTGTTAAAATAATAAAAGGCAAAATGTTCATGTTCCCATCATGGCCAAACACCTTCCTAGAACAGGGAAGCTGGGACTCATGGGAAGGCTGTCTTTTAATTTCAAAAATAAAATTTATTCATAACAAAAATACATACAAAGGAAGAAACAGTGCAAAAAACGTTAACATTTATGGTCATTACAATCAGTAGTGTTAACAAAACAGATGGACAAACATAGCACCATGCCACTTGTGTGGCCTCCTGGGGTGATACGGCCTTTTCATTGTTCGAGAAGCTGCCCCACCTGACTCTGCCTCTCCATGTGCGGTAGTGGATGGAGCCTAGACTATGGACCTTCCCCACAGAGCCTTAGCACTGGCTTCAACCGAGCTTCAGTGCATCCCTCAGCATGTACTCCTGCAGCCTGGATTGTGCCAGTCGGCAGCATTCCCTTATGGACATCTCGCTGTGCAGAAAGATCAACCAGTTTCAGGCAGACCAAAGGGTGTCCTTCACCGAGTTGATGACCTTCCAGCAGCACTTGATGTCTGTCTCAGTGTGTGACCCTGGAACGTCACATAGATCAGAGAGTCTTCTGTTATGCAGCTGCTGGGGATGAACCGTGACATGGACCCTTGCATCCGTCTCCACACCCTCTTAACAAATCCACATTCTGCAAAGACATGGGTGACCGTCTCTTCCCCACCGCAGCCGTCCCAAGGGCAGTGTACATTGGGGATCATATGTCTTCTGTAGAGGAAATCTCTGATTGAGAGGGCACCTCTCACCTCCAGCCAAGCCAGGTCTTGGTGCGTGTTTGTCACATCTGGCGACGAGACGTTCTGCTGCATGGTTTGGACTGTTTGCTCAGGGAACAAACCCACAGATTCCATAGTGTCCCTGTTCCGCAGTGTTTACAATTGTGTTTACAAATGTATAGTGTTCTTTCACTATATTTAAAGACATTGGTCTGCATTCACAGTTGGTTTTTGAGTTATCAGCTTTCGTATTTAAACTGTTGGTCAGTTCTTGTAGGAATTCCAGATTTATACAACTCTGGACTCAGGGATGAATATACAAGAATATGAATATGCAAACATGCAAATTAGAAACAGGAGTGGGCCACTCAGTCCTGACAAAACACAGCTTCCTGACAAGAGGAAGAGTCTTCAAAGGAAACAGAACTGTAATGGAAAATCGTTATGCATCAGCTTGCATGGAAATTGGACCCATTGGCAGATCTTTCAAGAACTGAGGACGTGGGTTTAAAATTTAGGACAGAAGATAAAAGGGGCATATTTAAAACAAAATTATGCAGAGAGTGGTAATACTCTGGAATTGCAGGCATAATGGAACTAAAATCAATTAGTGCCTGCAAAAGGGAATTGGAGAGATAATAATTTGAGGCACAGTAGAGAATTTTTTCAGGGGGGGGGAAGGGATCTGACAGAATTGCTGTACCATGAGCCAGCATGGAAACAATGGGATGAACGGCCTTTGCCTGTTTGATAACAATTCTATGATTTCTTAACATGCATGGGATGATGTTTTGGGATGGTTGGCAACCTTGCTAATCCACATACTAGCCACTTTGGACATTCCACAAGTTTGATTCAAGACCCACCTGCACATTAATGTTCCACAGCCAAAGTTTCACTTCAGATGACAACTCCTGTGAATCAATTAGTGGAAGGGATTAGCACAATACTCTCTTTGATCTCTCGTTTATATTGCTGCAGAAAAACCTGCAGTTCATTTTGTTGAATGTGTTGTAGGCCTCACTGGGTTCCTTGCCAGCAATGAGGTATTTGAAGCATTTCTTTGTTATTTGGTGTTTAGAATTTCAAAGTTACTTCAATATGAGTGATTAAAAGGGCTTCCAATGCTGGAAAGGTAAACAAAAACTTGAAAAATATTCAATGTCACGAATCCTCCTGCAATAGTTAAGCTACCAGATAATGTTTCTATTTAATCCCATCATGCATTGTGTGGAAGCAAATAGAAAGAAAAACAATCTGGGTAGATAAATGATTTTTAACAGGACAAATTTATCAAATAACACCATTAAGCAAAGAATAATCTTTAAGATGTTAATGCGATTACACAGACAGCAAAATTGAGAAATTAAGCTCCTATTAAAATTGGAAGACCTATTTTCAGATCGCTTTCCCACATTCAAGTCAAGTCGAGTTTATTGCCATATGCACAAGTATGGTGAGGTACAGGTCCAATGAAAAACTTGCTTGCAGCAGCATCATAGGCATATAAGTACAGACAACACACAGAATATAAATTAAACACAAATTATAGAAGACAATGAAGAGACAGAGGAAAAAAGACTGCAAAAGCAAGACCTTAGTACAAAAAAAGACACAATCAGAGAAAGAGGTGATCTGAAGTGTTCCATTGCTGAGGTAGGATTAGTTGGTTTGTTTAAGAACCTGATGGTTGAAGGAAAGTAGCTGTTCCTGAACCTGGTGGTGTGGGATTTCAGGTTTTTGTACCTCCTGCCCGACTGTAGCAGCAAGAAGAGGGTCATGACTCGGATGGTGGGGATCCTTGATGATAGATGCAGCCTTCTTGAGGCAGGACCTCCTGTAGATACTTTCATTCTAAAAGTAATGCCATATACATTAAGAATACAAATCTGTTTGTAAAAAAAAATGAAGGGCAGGAATGAAACTTTCAATGAGAAGCAGGCGTCTAGTACAAAAAATAAACTTCGGAAAATTCCTCCCGTTCCCCTCAGGTGATCTAATGCACAAAGTATCTTCAGTCATTTTACTTCTGCGTGGTATGATCTCTGCCCCAGTCAGAAAATTGGTCCCATTTCCTCCTGGGAGCCAGTACATGATATGCCAACAAGCAAGATATTCCAAGATTTATGAATCAGAATCACATCATCCATACCGTTCTTATTTTTGAATTCACATTTCTTGACACTTGCAGAAGGCAAGGGTTTGTCTTCCAGGATATTCGTCATATGGATCATTTCCTAGGAAGCAACCTTCACACTACCCCCCAACCCATACTTGATCAGCTCTTTGTATATTGTCACATTGCTACTTGTGTTGCTTTGAGCCTGTTTGAGTAAAATTAGAAATCATTTTCCAAAGCTAAATAATGCAGCTGAAAATCTGAAATGGAAGCAGAAAATGCTGGAGAGAGAAACAGAGTGAATATTTGAGGTTGACAACCTTTCATCTCAATTGTGATTCTCACTTCACAATGCTGCCTTTTCTGTTCAGCATTTCCAACATTTTCTATTTTTATTTATGAATTATTTGCAATGAGCATCATTGTTTTTATGCAAAATCACCAAAACAAGCCCTAGGGAGATATCAGTCAGATTGTGAATGATAATAGAACATTAAATTCACCTTATAAGGTTCTAAACAGAAAATAAGATAAAAATAAACAATGAGAGTTACTGATGCAGCAATCCTTTTTTGATTTACATAAGTTTATAGCATCTGAGCTGATTTCATCTTGAGGCCCACAAAAACACAAGAAAATAGGAGCAAGCGTAGGCCATCTGACCCTTCAAGATTGCCCCTCCATTTAATACAACCGTGGCTGACCTATGCTGGCTTCAACTGCTCTTCTGTGCCGTTTCTTCATACCTCTCTTTTCCTCAATCTATCAAGCATTTAACCACCTCCACTTTAAGTACTTCTAATGATCCAGCTTCCAACATTCACGGAGCAGAGAATTCCAGAGGTTCTCTACCTTCTGTGAGAAGAAATTTCTACATACCTCTGTTTTAAATGACAGGCCCTGTCTAGTTAGGCCCCATTGTTCAAGACACTCCAACGAATGAAAACATGCCAACATCTACCCTGTTAAGCCCTCTTAGGATCTTATATGTTTGAATAAGGTTGCCCCTCATTTTTTGTTTTACAGACCCAAAAGTATTTAATCTGTCTTAGTAGGAAAGCCCTCTCATCCCAGGTATTTGCCTGGGGAAACGCCTTTCTACTCTCTCCAATGTTACTGTATCTTATTTTTAGGTAAGGGGACCAAAACTGTACATAGTGTTCCAGGTGAGGCCTCTACCACACCTTGTACAATTGCAACAAAATTTTCCTACTTTCAAATTCCAACCCCTTTGCAATGAAGGCTAAAGTGCCATTTGCCTTCTTAACCACTTGTTGGACCTGCCTGCTAGCTTTAAGTGATTCATGCCCCAGAACATCTAGATCACTCTATACTTCACTCACTTACACTCTCTCTCCATCTAGATTCCTCTTACCGAAGTCCCTGACCTAATACTTCGCTGCATTAAAATCTATTTGCCAGTCTTCTGCACACTCACTTAATCTGTCTATAACCCATTGTAGAATCACTGTATCCTTATCACAACATGTCCTCCCACCTAACTTTTTCTTGGTAAACCTTACGTACTGTTCTTTCCTCCAGGTCATTAATGTAAATAGTGAACAACTGCAGGTCAGGAATTGATCCCGATGGTACTCTACTAATTACCTCCTTCCATTCTAAAAAAGGCCTATTTATTCTAACTCCTTGCTTTCTATGAGACAACCAGTATTCCACCCATTCTAATACACATCCTCCAATACCGTTGGTTTTTAATTTAAGCACCAACCTCCTATGTAGCACCTTGTCAGAGACTTTTTGGAAATCTGCATACACTCCATTCACAGGTTCCCCTCTATCAACTCTCCTGTTACATCCTCAAGAACTTGAGCAAATTCGTCAAATAGGATATACCTTCCATAAAAACATGTTTACTAGGTTTAATTACAAGCTGTCCCCAGGTTACATAATGGTTCCATTCCTGACAACTGTCCGTAAGCTGATTTCACTGTGCCAAAGATGTCCCTTTTCT
>JARFYF010000017.1:13267107-13280245 GCA_030265395.1 Rhina ancylostomus | reverse complement strand
GATTGCAGACTTTATGCTGCTGAAGTTGTGCATGCCTGCACAGTCCCAGATAGATGTTCATACTTATGACAATTGTGAAATCCAACAAAAAAAACACATGTCTGCAGAAAAGGGTCACTTCTGTAAAAGTCGTGTGGGTCTTCCTTCCTGTGGTATTTCCTCTAGACATACCGATTGCAAAAATGAATAAAGTCCTGCACTGACCAGAAAATCGTTTCTTGTAAAGAGAGGCATTAGTTCTCTATAATCTTATTCAATGGGCTAAGTCCAGATTTTACTTTATTTTTGGTCTGATGATTGATTGTATTATTCATCAAGAGTGAAAGTCTTTTATGGGCTTATGCTCAAGCTTGCTTGTTGAATGCAGCCTAAGCCCCTTATGAGAAGACCTGTCTTATTAAGAACTGTCACTACAATTATTGCCAGCACAAAATATCCATTACGTGGGGAGGGGTGGAAAGTGAAAATTCTGCTATGGCTTAAAATTTAATATCAAGAGAAGACAACTAATGTAGTCACTTCTAGAAAATACTTATTGCTCCCAAATTTAAAAAAATCCAATATTGCTTTAAAACCAGCAAAGGATGAAGAAAGCAAAAGCCTTAAGGATCAGTTCTGAAGTCCATACCGTAACAAATTACCGGTTAGGGAATACAGAGCAGATTAATGCAGGATGATACCTGAACTCCAAGAGTTAAATTATGAGCAAAGTTTACATAAATTGTGATTATGTACCCTGGAATTTAAAATGCTAATAGATTATTCAGTTGAAGATTTTGAGATATTAAGGTGAACTGAAAAGAAACCAGTTCCATTGATTGGCATGGTCTACATATTACAACCATACCCTTCAGGACTGAAGTTCGAAAATACTTCTGTAGACAAGGGTGACAGACATTTGAACGGTCTTCCCCAAATGGCAATTGAGACTGGGTCAATTGCTAATTTGAAAGATTAAATTGATAGACTCTTGTTAACCCAAAGGTATTTAGTGTTATGAGACAAAACCTTGCCTTCATTCAATGTGTCAAGTCACAGTTCAGTCATAGATCAGCCAAATGGCCAACTATTGTTCTTAAGGGAGAATTCAACAAAATTAAAAAAGGATCTTGCATTTACCTAGAACCCTACATAACATCAGGACAGTGCAAAGCACCTTACAGTTACTACAATATGTTTGGAGCGCAGTCACTATTGAAAGGAAATGGCGAGTTTGTGCACAAACATCAACAAACAGTAAAACAAAAATGACCAGATAATTTGTTTCAGTGATGCTGGTTAGTGATGTGGCTAGGACAGGAGAAAGTACTTCCCCTTCTCTCCTTTGAAACAGTTGCCAGGGATCTATGAGGTTCAGAAATTACAAAATAATACTGTGAGGTACTGGAAACAAAATATTTATATATTAACACTGTAGATCCAACTGAACTCAACCAATGAGAGTGATGACTCTGAACAATGGACTGTACCTCCAATAGTAGGAATGGACTTCATTCTATATACCAGAGGAGTACTGACACAGAGTGAAGATAAGGCTGGATAGTAACCCAACTCACCTCAAGCAGCCAACCACTCATTACTTCAGGATCCATTTTCTATATTTAGTTTAAACTACAGGGAAAGTTATTTCTTAAACATCTTGACACTTTCAACAACTGAGCACACATGACTGGTGAAGAGGAACATCATAATGATTTTCTTTTGGTAGCATGTAAATACCGTCAATCGAGAACAATATATGGTGGGTGGGGGCTAGTCACGGGGAAGTACTTTCCATCTAAGCTGCTACTCTTCACCAAAGAAATTATTTCATAATTTCCACTGGACAAAAGCAAGAAAATCCTTCTTTTCGTACTGAGAATATGTTGGGGATTCCCGTCAGAGGGAATGGTCCAGATCAGCTGTGGATAACATTCATTATACTGGGCTAGCTTTGGTTTTCAAGTGTTGACAACTCCTACTTCTTAATGGTCGCTTCAGCGACCATTCCCAAGGCATATCAGCAGTTGGTTTGACCTCTGTACTCTACAACTGTTTCATTGAACTACAGGCCATCCCTGGGTAACAAACGCCCAACTTATGAACACTTGTACATACAAATGAGCTCCCATAGCATTACTAAATTCAAAAGTCCGACTTATGTACATACATTTGTTCCTATGGACAGCAGAACTAGCTTCCCCTCTCTCTCCACATTCAGTAATTATTTTTTCAAATCAGAGTTACATGCTTTTGATGCCATTCTTTACAGCACTGTGGAGGTGTGGTTACCATATTGAGTGATATTGTATATTTTCCAGCCTATGGACAGAATCAACTTAAGGACGTCTGTAAAGATGGAACCCATTCATTACCCAGGGATGACCTGTATGCACCTTTTGATTAGCTGAAAGACTTTGACCTGAGCAAGAAAAGCAAAACAAATAGGGGACACTGTCAGAATATTTTTCCCAGGGTAGAAATGTCAAATGCGAGGGGACATGCATTTAAGTGAGAGGGGGAAAGATCAAAGGAGATGTGCAGGCCAAGCTTATTTTACACAGAGACTGGTGGGTGCCTGGAACGGGCTGCCAGGAGTGGTGGTGGATAGTGGCATTTAAGAGGCTGTTAGATAGACACATGAATATGCAGGGGATGGAGGGATATGGATCATGTGCAGGCAGAAGAGACTTAGATTAATTCGGCATCGTGTTTGGTGCAGATATTGGGGGCCAAAGGGCCTGTTCCAGTGCTGTATTGTTCTATATTGTAAAACAGTATTAGCAAAGTAGCATAGAGGACTGGACCCACTGGTTGGCTTCTGTGTGGCAGCATTCCATCTGCTCCATTAGAATTCTCAGTGTCAATGTTGACTTTCGTTCATGTCATCCTCTATCCCCTCCAGGCCCAGCTCTCCCACAGTTCTATGGGAGACTCCATCATAGAAATCAGAGGAACATTGGAAATCTGCAACACAAAAGGCCATTCCGCCCTTCGTCTCTTTGCCAGTCAAAAAAAGAGCTAACCAATCTAATCCCATTTTCCAGTACTTGATCTGTACTCCTGCAAACCATGGCTCTTCAAGTACACATCCAAGTATTCCTTAAATGAAATAAGGGTTGCTGCCTCCACCACCCTTTCAGGGAATGAGTTCTACCCTCCAGGTGAAAGTAAAATTCCTCTAATGCTTCTACCTTTTCCTTTAAACCCATGCCCCTTGGCTTATGACATCTCTGCTAAGGAAAATAGCTCCTATTTATCTCGATCCCTCATCATTTTTTTTGCTAAATGCCTCATCATAGACTGAAGCCAAAAGCAACTCACTGTGAAAACCACTGGCACAGATGAGATAATAATTAAACAATGATTAGCCATCTAAAATGCAACAAAAAATAATGAAACCCAGATGAAGTTTCTACTGAAAATGTTTGGTTCAAAAAATAGCTAATAATTACAAGCACATAACCTACAATGAGGAAAATTACAAGCCAAAAGCTACATTTATTCAAAACTTGGCAACTGGGATTGAAGGTGTGTTAAATTTAAGGGGGTGACATTGGCATCCAAGATATCCAAAAAAAATAAACAAAATGAATGAACACCACCACCTCCTACATTCAAAGGAAATTGAAGGAATGAGCTGACCTCACTGAAGATTCTCAGAAGGCTTGACAAGACAAACGCTAAGAGGTTGTTTCTCCTCATGGGAGAATCTAATGCTACAAGACCTAGTTTCTGAATAAAGGGATTGTTTAAAGGAAATTCTTCTCTCCTAGGGTCATGAATCATTGGAATTCTCTCCACAGAGGATGAGATAAATGGATTTTTGGACTGTGCAAGTGCCAAGAGCTATGGGGAACAGTCAGGAATGTGAAGCTGAGGCCAATTGCAGATCAGACATGATCTTATTGAATTGTTCTCTACAACACTGGATTTCGCCAGAGTTCTTCCAATACAAGTATCTTCCCCACATGAACGACAGTGATTCAAGAAGGCAACTGATGACCAAATTCTCAGGAGCAATTCAAGACAGGTCATAATTTCTGGATTGGTTCTTATCGCAACTAATAATTGAAAGCAAAACTGGTTTACTATTCATATGGAAGATGGATGGGTTCCTTCAATAGTGGACTTTACTTGAGTTCAACATTATCTATATACAGCAATAGCGGCGTTCCTGGAGAGAGTGGGTTGACTGGCAAATTCCACTGCCAGTGCAGTCTGGTATCTGGATTGCTATAAGTGATTGAGACATAACTTATGTATAACTATAAATATCAAAAATCTGCACATGCTGGAAATCAGAAACAAAGAACAAAAATGCTGGAAATACTCAGCAGATCAAGCAACATCTGTGGAAAGAGAAACAGCCTTTACAGTTCAGGTCCAAGACCCTTCATCAGAACTCAGAAAGACAAAAAACTAAATTGTTTTCCCAGTTCTGACGGAGGGCCTTGGATCTGAAACGTTAACTCTCTCCACAGATACTGCCTGACCTGTTGAGTATTTCCCCAAGTTTTCTGTTTTTACGTTAGAAATTTATATTTGGCTTCTGCTAATTCTTGGGTTACCCCAACTTCTTATCTACTCTGTACAAATGTGGATGTAACCTGATATAGAGACCTTGCCTTAATAACCTTCTCCCCAGAGATAAACTAAAATCATGAGATTCTGAATCTCTCACCCTTGGTGTGAGTGTTTAAACCTTGTAAAACTGTGTTGGAGCCAAGTTTGATGTGCTGTGTATCTCTCATGTTTTCTGTTATTTTTTCAGGTTTCCAGCATCTGCAGTTCCTTTTTTTTTTGCTTTTAGAGGCTTGATCTCAGCAATATTGTAGGTACAGAATGTGGGAAAGGTTGGGGTGTGGTGCATCTCAATCAATCCAGGAACAAGGAAGGAAATGTTAAGATGTAACAATGATGGCAGAGATGATCATTAACAGGAGCCTTCCAAAACCCCAGATCGACTCACCTCCCTGGGGAAAATGACTCCTATAAACTCCCTGACACACCAGAAACTCTAATTATAGGCCTTTCAATACCAATATACCATTCATTCTTTTCAGAAATGAAACTAGAAACTAAAGCTGCTGGGGAGGAGAGACAAGATATTCCCCAAAATCACAGCAAGATAAACACTTGTGCCAATGATTTGTTTAATTAAAGAACAAAAATAGGTCGTCGGTAAAGATTTTAATTCATTGTACCTTTGGCATTGGAGATAGTCAATACTTACAGATTCTGGTTTGAAGAATCAGAAGCAGGGATGCAAAGATACTTCATATCCTGCCAAAGGGAAAGAAACGCACCATTAGTGGACAGCCAATGAGAACACAACCTCTCTGCCTGTCTTCTAAATATTGGGGAGGGGGCTCCTTCCTTGACATAACTCATTACACAGCAATGCCTTATGATTCAATAAGCAATCTGCTGGAGGAGCTCAATGGGCTGAGCAACATCTGTGGAGGGAAAGGAATTGTCAATGTTTCAGGTTGAAACCCTGCACCAGGACTCTCAGTCAACAATTCCTTCACCCCCCCACTACAGATGCTGCTCAACCCACTGAGTTCCTCCAGCAGATTGTGTGTTGCTCCAGATTCCAGCACCTACAGTCTCTTGTGTCTCCAACTCCTCGTGATTGTTGAATTACCGCGATTACTTTCCATTGATTCCAATGGTGATGAAAACCAGATGGCATGTAAATGTCAGCAATGTACCAAGTCAGTGGGTTCCCCAGTGGGTTAAAATTGCCCTCATTTCTAAATGCCACATTTTCATTATGGTGTCTGTCACTTCCAAGGCTGTGAACACGCCCCAGCAAACTTGTGTCTTAACGATCCCATTGTGCACAAAAGCCAGCTACAAGCAGTCCATGAGGTGAATGGGATTCTATCATTTGCATATTTTTCTATATTTGTCATGCAAAGGCATGAAAATTATTTTATTTTTGTTTTCCTTACAATTATTAGTAGTGTCAAGGAGAGCTACAGATCTGTGCTCAGGACAGGTTGTTCATCCTGGCCTGCAAAATATTATAAGGAGGCCACAAACACATGATGATGCATGATTTTGATATACAGGTAGCTTTTGCTTTTACGTGTGTCATTGCCTTTGTTAAGTCAGCAGGGAAAGAAGCATTCCATCAAAGGGTTAAGTTGCTGCAGTCAATGATAGTGATTCAAGAGCTTTGGTTCTTCCTAATTCCTTGTTCCTGACAAAGGTAGTATCCATAAGGTCATAGGATATTGGAGCAGAATTAGGCTATCCGGCCTATCAAGCCAGTTCTGCAATTTAATCATGGCTGATTTTTATTTTGAAACCCATTCTCCTGCCTTCTCCCCGTAACCCTTAACCCCCTTACCAATCAAGAACTTAACAATCTTTGTCTTATGTACACCCAATGACTTGGCCTCCACAGCCCTCTGTGGCAACAAATTGTACAGATTCACCACAAACCAGCTGAAGAAATTCGTCCTCGCCTCAGTTTTAAAGGGACATCCCTTTATTCCGAGGCTGTGCCCTCAGATCCTAGATTCTCCTACTAATGGAAACATCGTCTCCACATCCACTCTGTCCAGGGCCTGCACATCTTTTGTTAGATATGGGGCCCAAAAGTTGTCATCACAGTTCGGTATGGCAACCACTCTGCCCAAGACCTCAAGAAATTGCAGAATCAGAATCAGGTTTATTATCACTGGCTTGGATGGCGTGAAGTTTGTTGTTTTGTGGCAGCAGCACAGTGCAAGACATAAAAATTACTATAAATTACAGAAATAAATAGATAGTGCAAAAGAGGAATAATGAGGTAGTGTTCATGGATTCATGGACCGTTCAGAAATCTGATGGCGGAGGGGAAGAAGCTGTTTCTGAATCGTTGAATGTGGGTCTTCAGGCTCCTGTACCTCCTCCCTGATGCTAGTAATGAGAAGAGGGTATGTCCCAGAAGTTGAGGGTCCTTCGTGATGGATGTCACCTTCTTGAGGCACCACCTCTTGAAGATTTCCTAGAATGTGGGGAGGGTTGTGTCCATGATGGAGCTGGCTGATTCTACGACATTCACCAGTCTTTTGTGATCCTGTGCATTAGAGAGCTGTGGACACAGCTCAGTCCATCATAAAAACCAGCCTCCCCTTCATGGAACCTGTTTACACTTCCACTGCAGTGGATCACAAAATGGGGTTTCTAATCCCAACCTATGGTAAATACACCAACCCTTCAAGCTATGTGTGGACAACAGATTGGTGGGGTAAATTTCTTCTGTATGAAACCCTTAAGTACATTTACAATTATTATATTTAGTACCAACTCAAGGAATCTTGTCCATCAACATGTCCAATAACTTGGCCAAGGTGTATGGCTCATCACTGGTCTGATTTTCTAATGCTTGAAGCAGTGGAAAATTCCCATTGTGTGAGAGCCAACATCATAACTTCAGATAGTCAGTCACTGAGTGAAGGAGGCAGAGGGGAGCTGTTTATATTTTAACATGCCCTCAATAAAGGACCAGTTTTTAGTAAATATAATTATTCCTGTATTTTGCTCTTTTCTCCAGAGAGCTTAGGTTTTATCTGTTATGCCTGAGTCTTGCTATGTGCACATATAGAAATTAGGGCCTTGATAAGATCCAGGAGAATCATCAAGCTGGCAATAATTCATGGAGTCCACACTTGAACCAAATGAATGGAGAAATTGTTTGACCAAATTCTTATCACCCCAAGCAGAAGGAGTGTGCATCAGAAGCAGAAATTCAGGCTATAATTTAAGGCTGATGCAAACTGAAGGATGGTTATGTTTCCTTAGTATGAAATGCTTTCCTAGAGTGAGCAAATGAATTCCTGCCTTGCTAATTTGTGGCAGCATCTGCATTTGGATGGAAGAGTAAAATAACAATATTGACAATATTCATCATATTCCGTGATTGCATTATTTTTTGAAGAAATCCAATAAACTGAGGAGCTCTCATTTACATTAACGCCAAGGCTCTTGGACTGTACTCACTGGAATACAAAAGAATGAGAGAGGACCTCATAGAAACATTTCGAATGTTGAAAGGACTGCACAGAGTAGATGTGGCTAAGTTGTTTCCCTTGGTGGGTGAGTCCAGGACAAGAGGCCACAGTCTTAGAATTAGAGGGTACCAATTTAGAAAAGAAATGAGGAGAAATTTCTTTAGTCAGATGGTTGTGGATTTATGTTGCCCAACATAGCTGTGGAAGCCCAATCATTGGGGGTATTTAAGGAGGAGATTGATAGGTATCTACTTAGTCAAGGTATCAAGGGATATGGGGAAAAGGCAGGAAATTGGGGCTAGATGGGAGAATAGTTTAGTTCATGGTGAGGTAGCAGAGCAGACTCAATGGACCAAATAGCCTACTTCTGCTCCTTTGTCTTGTGATCTTGTGCTACATTTTTAAATCTGGAACATTTTCAGAAGATTTAAGGGGTAATTCCACAATGCTACATAGTCACATTTAAGGGAATGCAGAGCAAAGGTTTGAAAAAGTACCTCGCTGCTTAAGGATCAAGAGCTGGGCAGATGGATTTACCCAAACAGCTCTTTTTATAACTAACATGGACACAGTGGGTTCAATGATCTCTTCCTGTGCTCTAAATTTCTAAGATTCACATCACACAATTGTCTGGTAATGATTGCCTCCAACAAGGGAAAGTCCAACCATCTACCTCAGTTAGCCAATGACATTGTCATCGCCAAGTTCCCCCATTATCAACATTCTGGAAGTCAATACCGACCAGAATCCTAACTTGACCAGCACATTAATACTGTAGTGATAAGTGCAGGCCAGAAGTTCAGTGGCCAGAACTCCCCACCTGATACCCCAACCCATTTTCCACCACCTCCAAAACACAAGTCAGGAACATTGTGAAGTAAATATTGCCTAGATAAATGCAGCTCTGACAACACAGAAGCTCAACTCCATCCAGGATAAGGTAGCCCACTTGATTATCATCCCATTCCTTCACCAGTGGCACAACATGACAGCAATATGTACCACCTACAAAATGCTCTATAGTTACTCATCCAGGCTATTCCAACAGCATCTCCCAAACTCACGACCTCAACCACTGAGCTACGACAGAAGGATAAAGGCAGCATGGGGACACCACAACCTACAAGATCCCCTCTACATCACACACCACCATTTGGATATACATCACCATTCCCACATCATCGTTTGGTCTAAGGCCCAGAAATCTCTCCAACAGCATCTTCACCACAAGGATTGTGGCGGTTCAAGAAAATGGCTTACCACCACCTTCTCAAGAGTAATTAGGAAAGGACAATCAACGCCTTGCCAGTGACACCCTCATCACACAGATTAACAAAAAAACCTACCTCACTTTGTTTAGTTAAGCATGTAATTTCTTAATAAATTAAAAGCAGAATTTTGATGCTTTTGATGCAGTATGAAATCTCAGAGTGTTTTATTTAAATATAAATCTTGTTAGAGGTCTTGAGGATTGGTTTATTTTAATAAAAATCTCTAAAGTGTGGAATCGCCTTCTTTCTCAAAGCTGAAGAAGATGAGGAATAATTGCCATAATTGTCCATTTAGGTGATTCAGCCAGAGAATTGCATCAGCATACCAGAATATGTTGCTAGGATGCCCCCTTTGATGTTTGTAAATCAAGTCATTACATGCTCCATACTTTGTTCTGCATGAACATTGCAAGGAGGAGAGTTCTTGCTTGTGTTTATCCACAAAATAAACACTTAGGACTGAATATATTTAAGGTTCCCAGTGAGCTTTGCTGAATATTGAAGCTGGGAATTCTCACTTCTGAGAATTTCATCGAGTGTTTGTTTCCAACACCCTAAGACTCCATTTAACTTTCCAGCATTGTAGAATCACAGACAGAAACAGGCCCTTCAGCCCATCATGTCCACACCAACTCAAACACCTATTTTATTTATATTAATTTTATCCTGACCCACTTCAATTTCCCCACATTCCCATTAACACCCTCCCAAGTTCTACCACTCACCAACGCACTAGGGGGCAATTTACAGCAGCTAATTAACCAAACCAAATCACATATTTTTGGATTGTGGGAGGAAACCGGAGCACCCCGATGAAACCCATGTGGTTACAGGGAGAACATGCAAACTCCACAAAGACAGCACCAGAGGTCAGGATTGAATCTGAGTCCCTGGAGCGGTGAGACAGCACTTCTGCTTGCTGCACCACTGTGCAATGACATTGAGGTTGAGGTTGAGGTTGTCCTACCAAAGGCGAGGCACCTGGGTATAAAGGGGCGCGAGTGATTTCGAGCAATGCTGAGGGACATAGGTGGTCCTTGTGAAAATGTACTTCCTCCTCGATGTACTACATTTCCCAGAAGGCTGCAGCACAGAGGAGTGACATGCATGGATGAGTTTTTGGTTCCAATATGCACAATTCGGCAGGGGAAAAGCAACGTAAAAGTAGATTCAGAAGTATGTCAGGAGCATAAGGCACTTCGGGACATACTGAGAGGAAGTGAAAGGTGCCTTAGAAAGAAAAGTCATTTGTCTCTCTTTCTGCAGTTCTTGTTTGGGTCAGCCATTGCGTGACATTACTTCAGACCCACACCAGTGCGCAGTACTCTGTCACACAAGGCACAATCACTAAAGTCCACAGCACTGATTGCACAACGTTCTCCAGTTTGGGTTGCCTTGGTTTCTTGACCAGTTAATCAGCTGCCTTCTTCTGGTGAACCTGGAAGGGTAATGTGCAGTCCAGCTTCATTCCAAGGCTGGCGTTTGTCACACAGCGGTTCTCAAAGGAGGTCAAGTTCAGAAAACATTCCTGCAATCAGGAAAAAGACAGTGGCTGCTGCTTCCGTATTACAGAAATATACTTCCATTGTGATTAGACTCCTGGGGATATTTGTGTGGCCTTATTGGCGGCAGGATGCCTGTGTTGGCAATAGGTCACCTGTGTGAGCAATAAGGCGTCCCAACCCGAAAGAGTTTTAGTGAGAAAGGGTCTCGACCAGATGAAGGGTCTCATCCCGAAAGATCAACAGTCATTTCCTTCCATAGATGCTGCCCGACCCGCTGAGTTCCTCAAGTGCTTTGTTTGTTGTGCTAACGATAGGTTGCCTATATTGGTAATAGATTGCCTGTGTTGGTAATAGATTGCCTGTGTTGCCAATGGCTTTCTTCTGTTAGCAATAGGTCACCGTGATAGGCTGTCTGTGATGGTGATTGGTGCCAGTGTTGTTGATAGGTTGCTCTTCTTCACACCAGGTTGTCTGTATTGTTGATGTATTGCCTGTGTTGTCAATAGGATGCCTGTGTTGGCATCAAGGGGCATGTGTTCTGAGCCTTGTAGTGGCTGCTTGTTGAGAGACCAGAGAGAGCTAAGTTTACAATCCAAATGGACACACAGCTGGCCATTATGAAGCATCATCCAAAACAGAGCAGTGTTTTGAGGTGGAGCATGATTATTGCCAGTTGTGGGATCAAGCCTATGAATCAGATCACAGTACCAGCTAACAAGCAGTCTGCAATGGCTACACCTGTCATGGGCTGTTCCTGAAACTCAGCCTTGATGTGTATAGCCAAAGAGCCAGAGAGAAGAGTTAGTTCCCAAATCAGCCATGAGCTTACTGATTTCCAGGTCCTATATTACTACTGCATTCAAGCTGAAATTCTGTTTATGTTGGGGGGTACACCAACTTGATAAGGAGATTAATATTTTCCAGGAAGTTGTAGATTGTAGAAAGCAGAGACACTACCGACCATGCCTTGGGCCATTGGTGGGCTTGGTTGATTTGATCACAGCAGTGATCAACATCACATCCCATTAAATGCTCCCGAATCCGTAATATTGAAGAACAGTTGTACCAGCAGTGGAATCCCCTGGGATCAGGTTGAAAAAGAAAAACCTGAATAAACCATTTCCATCTGCTACGACCCCTTTCTGCATTGAGTTAAATGTGCCTTTACTTCATGCACTGATAGCAATGGGGTTAGTTGAAGGGTATTAAGTTCACAAGGGATCTTTCTTGCTTAGTATTCATGGTAAACACTCCCTCTTTGCTCTACACCAGTCAGGAGGGTATGGATTTGAGCCAGACTTCCGAGATGATGTGTTAGGACACAGGCACATGTGAAGTCACGTCTATCTATGTACTCAACCTATTACTACATCTGGCTGTGTGTAGAGACTTCAGCATGGCTCAGTGTAGACTCTGTGGGACATTGAGGTATAAATCCCTCTCTTCTAGCCAGATATTGAAGCTTTAATTTCTCAGAGGATTTTCCATGGAAAATCTGAAGGATAAATTTTACGATGTGGACTTTCCATAACCATAAGTCCTTGACTTACAAATATTCAATGTTTGAATCTTTGCTTTAATGCCATTGACACTTTGAGAACACATCTTTGATTTACAAAGCTATTTTGTTTTACTATAGCAAATAGTGTCCCACTCTATGCCCATTGCAATACCCATGATGCACTTCAATTCACAAAACTACACCTAACCAAACTTTTTCAAATGACATTTCAGGTTGAAGACCCCTTGTCAGAAGATCTGTCTATTCTAATGAAGGGTCATTACCCTGAAACTTTGACTCTGTTTCTCTTCCCACAGATGCACTATGACCTACTGAAATATTTCCAGCATCTTCTGCTTTTATTTTAGATTTCCAGCATCTGTGGTTAGTTTCAATTTTCATCTTTTTTTTCCAGAAACACATCCCTTTTGCAAATTCAGGAATTATTGTACAAGTCTTTCATTATGAACCCCCTGTGGGATATTGGTGTATAACTCCCTATTGTGGATTCTCATGTGGGATAATGGAGCATAAATCTCTCGGTGTAATCTCTCTATAAGGGATATTGGTTTATAGGTCTCTCGGTGTGGATTCTCTGTGTAGAATATCAGAATATAAAGCCCTTGTTTTGGACTCTCTGTGGAGTACAAATCACTTATGGACTTTTTGTGTGGGATATTGGAGTACAAATCTCTTTATGCGTACTCTCCACACATACAATAGTGAATTATAAGACTGTCAGGTGCTCTCTCCTGTCTATAATGTCTCCCTGTCTCCTTGGAGAGACAGAGGATGCAGGGGAACCTGACAGAGGTATGTAAGATGATGAGAGGTATTGATCGAGTAGATAGTCAGAGGCTTTTCCCCAGGGCT
>JARFYF010000017.1:13157717-13170025 GCA_030265395.1 Rhina ancylostomus | reverse complement strand
CTGCAAAGTGCATTGCTCCAAAAAAATAATTTATTGAAAGTTTTCTTGCAGATTAGTACATCCAGTTTTTCTGTGGGGTTATTAAATCCAGTTTTAAATAAATTGTTAACTATTTTGAAGCAAGGTGAGAAATGGTGGCGGCAATAGTTTCCGGTTGCTTGGCATAATTAATGCATGGTGGGTCACATGGAATTTGTTTGTTTAGGTTATCATCTGTTTATACAGAGGAGGAGAAAGCATTTTGCATTTCTATTTCTTGAATCAAACACCCCTTCTTTGCTCTGCACACCCCCTCCTCCTCTCCTGCCACATGCACTCCACCCAATCATTTGATTTAACATCTGTGTGTTTGCCAGATCTGCACTACTGTAAACAGCTTTGTGGTTAATGGCTTTTTGGGTACCAGCCTAAATTGTATACATCCTTTGAGTTTTGCACCCCTCTGAAAAGATTGTAACTAATGTCAATACACTTTCAATATCAATACTCTCACCTATGACTTGCAATAAAACCTTAAATGTTTGAAATGAGTTTCATTTTACAAAATGTCCAGTGCCAAAAATTGGTTTGGTATTTTTCACAATCTGGTGTTGCTGCTGAGGCTGGGATTTTTTGCCCATCCCTATTCCTCAAAGGTGGTGGTGTGCTAGCCTGAACCATTGCAACTTTTATTGTAGGAGTACCTTACTCCAAATATTGGGCAGAATGTCCTAGGATTTGAATTCTAATGAAGGTATGGCAATATTTCCAAGTCAGGAGAGTGTATGACTTGGAGAACTGCAGGTGGTGTTTTTTTTTCCCTCCCTCTATTGAGGTGCCTGCTCCCCTTGTCCTCTATGGAGCTGGAAGGGTTGGGTGCTACTGTTGGAGTGGGCTATGAAAGTAACACCAATGCACTTTACAAATGGTACACACTTGCAGCCTTGTCACAATGGTGAAGAGGATGAACATTTGGGTTGTGAATGGGGTGCCAATTAGTGGATTGGTTTATCCTGGATGGTGTGTGCTGCTTGTGTAGTTTGAGCTTGTTCATCCAGCCAAGTGCAAAATATTCAATCACTCTCCTAACATTGGGTGCAGTGTCAGGAGGTAAGTCACTAACTGTAGGAAACCCAACCTCCACAGTACTTGGGGCTCATCTAGTTGAAAATTTTTTGATCAACAGGGATCATTGGGTGACCACTCAATGTCAATCATTCTGGCTATTTACCCTATCTGTGCTGTCTTGCAGCTGGTTAGCTGTCCATTGGTGCTTGTCCCTTGACCCCATGTGTTACACATAATGACACTTTATTTCTCTATTTTCTTACATTACATTGAAGTCCACTTGGAAGCACTACACAAAATGCAAGTCCCCTATATTGCAGTATTAAAAATTCACTTGCATATGAATGTACTAGTCCTGTCTCTAGTGGTACGTACTGTGTGTCCATAGTTATGGATGATTTTTTTGCAGAAGATACTGTTAGTGTAACCTATCTAACTGCAACTTCCTGATTTCTGTTGCAAAATCAGGATCATGTCATTCTCAAAGACAAGACCATTGCTTTTTGTTTTGGTGACCAAGTAAGCTCAAAATTAGGATTGTCCAAGGTTCAGTAGCTGGTTCCCACTCACAACTGAATTCCATTCTGGAATGCTCCAACTGAGCTCACTAGCAACAAGTAAATGGTGAGTAAACAAATTGACTAGTGCTGCTATTTCTAGTTGTGGGTGTATAGCAGCCATGCTGTGTTTAAAAGAAATCACACAGACATCTTCTACTTAGTTGGACTGCCTAAGAAATGGATCCATTTGGACTGCTGGTACATTCAATTTGAACTTGGTTCAAGTTCAAATTGAATTCACCAGCAGTCTATGATGCTCTTACTGTGATTGGTACTCCTAGTCCAGATGTCCACCCCTTGCTTTACACATGAAGAATAGTGAATGGAAAATGCCACCACCAATGTGAGCCATTGCCTTCAAAGAGCCACACTCAAATGAGCCTACCAACTCTTTTTGTTGGAGTTCCACTTTCATTTATAAGGCAAACTATGAGAATCCCTTAACCAAATAGCTTTTGAGTTTGTTATACCTGCTACAGCTGCTATGTATATTTTCACCACAATTAGAAATCGCTACTATCAAATCAAGTATTTGGCTTTCATGTTCCCATCTCAGTTGATGTGTGCAGTCATTCTCTGGTACATGTGGCCCAGACTGACTTGCCATTTGATTGGCACTTCGGTCTGAATTGCCCATCCAATGTCCAGGCTGCTGTTCCACCTCTGCCAAGCACAGTGATGCTGATGCTCTTTATCCTCATTGTCCATAGCTGTGGTTGTACAAGTTCCTGAGTGGCCACCTGGACTACACTCTCCTTGTATCATCTGCAACATGTTTCTTGTCATGTAAGCTGAGCTCTGAAAAGTTTGTCTTTGGTCCACTCTTTGTGTACACTCTGAAGTGTATATAGTATTAGTTTAGTCTTGTATTTTATTTTAATTTCTGCATTTAACCATTTGTATCCAGGAGGATAATTGCTAGCCTCATTGGTGAGAGAGTTTAAAATAAGGAACTAATTTTCATGGTGGTATTTTGAAAACAGGCAGAACATGAATATTAACCATAGAAAAAAAGCTTTGCAGGAACATCTCTCAATGTGTGGATTTGTACAAAAGTGTGCAATACTTAAGGGGAAAAGGTTGTTACAACCCTTTGAATTATCTCTAATCTGATCATTCTAGTACTTAAACCCACTGAATCTGTCATGCAAAAGCATTCTGAAATCCCCCAAATTCTTTGGTTGTTTCCTAGTAATTGATATTTACTTCCCCTTTTTGAGAGAGTTCAGTTTTGAATTGTTCCTCTTATTATATTTGCCTGGAAGGTAAAAGTTCACATTTTCTTTGCTATTTTAAAACTCAATCTGTGTGAAGGTAGCAAGGATTCAAGCACTGGGATCTTGAATAATTCCACTGAACAAGCCCCTTCATTTAGACTGATGCTATACTTGGGCAACTTTAACCTACTCTGAGCAAAAAAAAACTGTTGGAGGGACTCGGCAGGTTAAGCAGCATCTGTGAAGTAAAGGGATGGTTGACATTTTGGGCCGTGACCCTGCATCAGGCCACAATCTGAAACATTGACAGTCCTTTTGCCTCCACAGATGCTGCCTGACCCACCCCACCCCACCCCACCCCTGAGTTCCTCTGGCAGTTTTGTTTGTACTCCATTCCAGCATCTGCAGTCTGTTATTCATTTCCTGTTTTTAATCCAGTTTCTCATCCAATACATATTTTACTTACCCATCCTGGTTATTTTGTGTGTAATTTTGCTGAAGGTCCCAGTAAGTCTGAGTGAACCTGGTTATAAGAGGTGTTGTCTTTCTAACACATTATAAACTTGTAGCTGAATGTAAACAGCACCCATTAGATTTGAGCACTCTTTGAAAAGCAGTTTTCTTTGGCATCCTGCTGATTATTTATCCAAGATCATTAAAGCAGATCATTTATCATCACTTTGTTCATGGGAACTGCTGCAACATTTTCCATGATGGTAATTGCATATAGAACTGCACATTATACTCTGGGTATCCTGAGGTTGTAAAAGGTGCTATCGAGCATTGTCAATAATCTGTGATGAAAAGATAATCAATTATTAGGCACAGTGAACATCTTGACTGTCACTGAGCTTATTCTGGAGTGTCCATTATTCTAGAGCTATTGTCTTTAAGTGAATAAAGGCCTTGATTGGAAAATAAAAACACAATGCCCCTTCCCCTATTCCTAAAGCTTCCTAGTGAATGTACTGTTGAGCCCCAGATTCTTGGTATGTGATCTTATAATCCTTTTTTCAAAAAAAGGAACATTAACTTCCCTATAATTCTATTTCTATTAAGCTATTACACTTACAAACTAAAGACTGTTTTTACTACACTTTGCTTCTCCGAACATCCGGAGCTTGATCCCATCAGGATGAGGAGCCCCATCAGAATTATGTACACGTTTCAGATATGTGCACTGAGACCAGTTTACTGAGGCTTTTGAATATTTGATGAGCAGTAAGAGCAAAGCTGATTAATTTTTGACACTAAGGGAATTGAAGGAGATAGCAATAGGTTGGGCAAAGTGGTGCTGATCTAGAAAATGAAGCCATTGTGCCTGCTTCTAGTTCCTTAGGTTCATAGCTACCAATGTGCACCTGGTAGAAGGCGAGGGATAGGCCCAAAACCAGTGCAATCCGTTCTCGGAAACTGTCTGCATCATGTTTCAGGCCATTAGGGATACGTCATCACGTTCTTGCTTTAAGCTCATGGTGGCGGAAGTGAGTCAGAAAGCAGCTGGTCTGCAACAACCAGAGTCCTCTACTTAAAAACATTGGCAGGTGAACTTTCTGTTATTGAAAGGAGTCTGGAGACCAGGAAAGAAAATAAGATTTGTTAAGTGGCTGTATCAATCTGAGGCATCTTCCCCTATCCTGGATGTTTAATTGCTTTCACAAAAGGTAGTCAGAATCAGATTTATTATCATTGACCTTGTGTGACATGAAATTTGTTGTTTTTGCAGTAGCTGTACAGTGCAAAAACATAAATTACTAAAATTTACAAAGGTAAACAGTGCAAAAAACACAAATGATGAGGTGATGTTCATTGGTTGACAGACCATTAGGAAATCTGGTGGAGGGGAAGAAGCTGTTCCTGAATCATTGAGTGTGGGTCTTCAGACTCCTGTACCTCCTCCCTGACGGTAGTAACAAGCAGAAGGCAAGTCCTGGATAGTGAGGGTCCTTAGTGATGGATGCTGCCACCTTGAGGTGCTGCCTCTCGAAGATGTCCTCAGTGGTGGGGAGGGTTCTTTTAGCCATCATGCTTAATAAACATCCAATGTAACCACATTGCAATTCTGAGATTCTTTAAAATCCAATGTTCCTTTTGCTTTTGTTTTCACATTGTTTACATAATTATAATTGGTACAGAAAATGTTAAAGTTCATCAACAGCAAGAAAGATGTTCATATATTATGTATGTGAAGTTGAGACTAATTTATAAATTTTACTTTATTCCCAACAATGTTTACCCCTCCTCTTTAAAGACCTAGTTGTTAAATCAATGAATTCATTGATTGTCTCTTTGCTCAAATCCACTGTTCACCCTTGTAATTTAAACAATCAGCTGTTTCAACTCTGATTAGCCAACATAGCAGTAACATTTATTTTTGTTTCCCTAGACCTTTTAAATTGAACGATTTATAGCCAAGAATGTCCTACTTTAGGACTATATGTTATAACTAACCCTAGTGGGTTTCCTTCTGTGTAATAGACAGCTCTTGTTGTTTGCCAGCTCAAGGCCTTATTAAGCTGTGTGATGGAAATATTAATGGCTTTTAATGTATCTTCCTTTCATAAAACTAATGTCACATTGGAAGATATCACTTTCTGGTTATCATCCAGACATCTGGGACAATTAAAGATTCCAGGGCTTGTGTTTGTATGGTACATTTTCTTTTTTTTGGACTGTCCCAAAGCTCTCTACAGTCAATAAAGTACTCTTTCAGTGTAGTCACAATTACAATGCAGGAACCACATCAGCCAGTTTGCATAAAGCATTCTTTCACAAACAGTGATGTGATATGCAACCAGATAATCTGTGTTTGTGGTGTATCTTGAAGGACAAATATGAGCCAGAACATCAGAGATATCTCCCCTGTTCTAGGAGTAATTTACAGCAACCAAGTAACCTTCCAACCAACACCTCTGTAGGATGTGGGAGGAAAGTGGAAAATCCCAGAAAACTGCACTGTTATAGGGAGAATGTTACTGGAGCTGGGAGGCAGCAGCACCATCTGCTATGCCATTGCATCTAGAATGACTAGATCCAAGATCCAATGCTTCTCAAATGAATTGTCTATAACTTTGCAGCTTATTGGATGAACCACATATTTGGTTTGGTTGGCTTTACTGTTGACTTTGAACAAATTTTTGCCAAGAACAGGATAAATGCACGCTAATTTGAAAGTATTTTTGCCTAATTCTAGCATTCTCCATTGTCCATATCTGATAAAACTGAGCCCTTTCATGTCTGGAAGGGGCAGGTAACTTTGGAACAGGTTTAAGGCCATCAAAATCCACTGAGATTTTCCTGACTCTTATCTGGTTTTACTGTAAACTAATTAAGAGGGATTGAGTGTTAGAATTAACCAATAACTTCATTATCATTGCAGGAACAAAAAGATTTGGGTTCACATGTAGATAAATCCTTGAAAGTGGCAGGGAATATTGAGAGAGTGATTAATAAAGCATGTGGGAATTGGGGATTCATAAATGGTGATGGAAGTTGTGTTGAATCTAGATAAAACACTAGAATATCACATCCAATTTCAGTTACCTAACACTAGGAAAATGTGAAGATCCCAGAGAGGATGCAGAAAGAATTTATGAGTAATTTCCCCATCAGGTTAAACTGGAAATGATGGGATTGTTAAAGGTGGCTGAGAAGAAATTAGATAAAATGTCTAAGATCTTGGTAGATATATATAGAGCAAACAGGGATGTTATTCCTATCATTGGATGGTTCAAGAACCAGTAGGCACATGTTCAAAGTGATGAACAAAAGAGGCAGGAGGATGTGAGGAGGGTTGAGCCCACGATGGAGCTGGCTGAGTCTACAACCCTCTGCAGCCTCTTTTGATCCTGCACACTGGAGCCTCTATACCAGGTAGTGATGCAACCAGTCAGAATGCTCTCCGTCTGTAAAAATTTGCAAGAGTCTTTGGTGATGTACCAAATCTCCTCAAGTTCCTAATGAAGTAGAGATGCTGGTGTGCCTTCTTTGTGATTGGATCAATGTGTTGGGCTCAAGATAGATCCTCTGCAACTCCAACTTGGAGTTGCTGACCCTTTCCATCGCTGACCCCTCAATGAAGACTGGTGTGAGTTCTCCTGATTTCCCCTTCCTGAAGTCCACAATCAGTTCCTTGGTCTTGCTGACATTGAGTGCGAGGTTGTTTTCGTGATGTCACACAACCAGCTGATCTATCTCACTCCTGTATGCCTCCTTGTTGCCATCTGAGATTCTGCCAACAACAGTAGTGTCATCAGCAAATTTATAGGACGTTTGAGCTGTGCCTGGCCACACAGTCATGAGCGTAGAGAGAGTAGAGCAGTGGGCTAAGCACGTATCTTTGAGGTGCGCCTGTGTCGATAGTCAATAAGGAGGAGACGTTACTTCTGATCCGCACTGACTATGGTCTCCCGATGAGGAAGTCAAGGATCCAGTTGCAGAGGGAGGTACAGAGGCCCAGGTTTTGAAGTTTGTTGATTAATACCGAGGGGATGATAGTGTTGAATGCTGAGCTGTAATCAATAAACAGCAGCCTGATGTATGTATTGCTGTTGTCTAGGTGCTGCAAAGCTGAGTGGAGAGTCAATGAGATTGAATCCGCTGTAGACCTGTTGTGGCAGTCGGTGAATTGCAGTGTGTCCAGGTCCTTGGACCAACCTCTCAAACCACTTCATCACAGTAGATGTGAGTGCCAGCAGGCAATAGTTATTGAGGCAGATCACCCTGCTCTTCTTGGGCACTGGTATGATTGATATCCTTTTGAAGCAGGTAGGAAACTCAAACTGCAGCAGTGCAAGGTTGAAGATGTCCTTGAACACTCCAGCCAGTTGGTCAGCACAGATTTTCAGTACCCTGCCAGGTACACCGTCAGGGCCTGATGCCTTGTGAGGGTTCACCCTCTGGAAGAATGTTCAGACTTGGCCTCCAAGACAGAGATCACAGAGTCACCAGACGCTGTGGGGATTCGCACAGGTGTGGTGTTATTCTCCCTTTCAAAGTGTGCAGAAAAGGCATTGAGCTCATCGAGGAGTGAAGCATCACGCCATTTATGTTGTTAGGTTTCGTCTTATAGGAAGCAATGGCATGCAAACCCTGCCATGGCCGTCGTACATCCAACAGTGTCTCTAACTTTACATGGAATTGCCTTTATGCTCTCATGATGGCCTTCTATAGGTCATACCTGGACTTCTTGCAGGGTTCTAGATCATCACCAGTCTTGAACCTCACAGATCTCGCCCTCAGCAGAGTGCGAAACTCTCGGTTCATCCAGAGCTTCTGGTTTGGGAAAACTCGGTACATTCTTGACAACACACACTCATCCACACAGGTCTTGATGAAGTCGGTGACGGTTGTGGCATATTCATTCATATCTGAGGATGTGTTCCTGAATATGGTCGAGTCCACTGATTCAAAGCAGCCCTGTAAATGCTCGTCCACCTCTCCTGACCATACCTTCGCAGTCCTCACTTACCACTGGTGCTGCAGTCCTCAGTCACTATGTCGGAAGTAGAAGTACAGCCAGGTGATCAGACTTGGCAAAGTGTGGGTGCAGGATGGCACAGTAAGCGTTCTTGATGGTGGTGTAACAGTGATCGAGTGTGTTGTCTCCTCTGTTCTGCAGGTGACATGTTGGTGGTAGTTTGTCAGAAACTTCTTCAAGCTAGCCTGTTGAACTCCCCATGATGATCAGGAAGGCATCAGGGTGCACTGTCTCATGACTGTTGATCATTGTGCTCAGGTCCTCCAGTGCCAGCTTGACATTTGCCAGGGGTGGAATGTACACCGCTACCAGGATGACAATGGAGATCCCCCTCAGCAGATAAAACAGACAACACTCGACTTCCAGATGTTCCAGGTCAGGGGAGCAGGACTGAAACAGAACTGCCATGTCTGTGCACCACGATGAGTTAATCATGAAGAAAGCACTGACACCTCTGCCTTTAGCTGATTCTGCTGTCAGGTCCATACGGTGGATGGTGAAGCCCTTGGGCTGGAGCGCTGTGTCTAGAGTGCTGGGGGTGAGCTGTGTCTAACAGTCCCTGATGTCTCTCTGCTACTACTGTCTTGCTCTATCATATCTGCTTTACCACCACCTCTGACAGTACATTCCAGGCATCTGCCACTCTCTGGATAAAAAAAAACCTGCCTAAAATCTCCTTTAAACTTTCCCCCCTCACCCTAAACTTTTGCTGCAAAGCTACTAGCACCAAATATCCTCATCCCCTATAGATTAGATCACTAACAACTCACAACTAAGGAAAAGAGATTTGAATTGATTTACAGAACAGTGGGAGTGATTTTTTGTCTTACTACAATGGCATGGACAAAGGTCAGAAAATGGTAAATCCAGCAAGACTTGAAGACTGCTTCCAATTGCAGAACAGTTCAATCACGTGAACAATGTAAAGGATTCAGTTTTTGTTTATACAGGTTATTCGCATAAAAAACACATTTGCTTTGTATGCTAGAATATTTCACATTTTCAGGACAGCCATAGCATTTCACAGCCAATAAATTACCTTTTGAAGTGTACTAACTGTTGTTTGGCAGACAAATGTGGCAGTCAGTTTAAGCACTGGTGGTAAATGTGAGGAATAGCAGGTTCATTTGTTCCTTAATGGTGTTGTTGGGAGATTAACATTGGGCAAAATGCCAGGAGAACACCTTGTTCAACTTCAAATATCATCTTGGGATCCATTGCAAAATTTAATATGAATGTCAGAACTTGTCCAAATGAAATCTACACTCCTAGAATATCATACTCCAGCAGCAACACAGAATATGCTATAGAGTTGTGGCAGTATGATGTACACTGCCTCTGAAATTCAGTTCCATCGAGGTCGATGGAATTTCAAAGGCAGAGTGCAAATTGCTGACACCACCATATAGGACATTCAGTACTAAAAAACCTGGGATGAATTCCTATGCATTTATCCTGGTCAGACTAAAATACTTCAGCGATAGGGGAATTTTAACACCCCTGAAATAAATAAGAGCATTTGACAGCATCCTCGTCAACGTGTCTTGAGATAGATTAGACACTTCGCGGTGAAGTGAATACTCCCATATTGGAGAACACTTTCCACCCTTTCCTATTGTATCTCTAAAACATGGAGACCTTGCAGTAAAGGTCTGTTAAAAAGTCAGATATTGTTTACCCAAACTGTTTATTTACTACTTACATCATGAAAGGAACTATGAAGCCTCTCCACACATAACATGGTTCACTGATTCTCAAAGTCCACAACTCCTCTGAAGAACTGAGACACGAGATTCTGCAGATGCTGGAATCTGAAGCCACACACACAAAATGCTAGAGGAGCTCAGCAGGAAAGGCATCATTCATGGAGGGACATAAACAGTTGACGTTTCGGGTCGAGACCCTTCACCAGGAATGGAAAGGAAAAGGGCGGAAGCCAGAATAAAAAGGGAGGGGGAGGAGCACAAGCTGGCAAATAATAGGTGAGTCCAGGTGAGAGGGGGAAGGTGGGTGGGTGTGGGAGAGAGGATGAAAGGGAATGATTTGGGAAGCTGGGAGGTGATAGGTGGAAGGGCCAAAGGGCTAAAGGAGGAGTCTCATGGGAGAGGACAATAGACCATGGAATGAAGAGAAGGAATTGAGGAATAAGAGGGACCTGATCATTATTTCCATTTTATAGTCACAAAGTTCCCATAAACACCACTCAGATTTTTCATTTCACCTACACTAAGGGCAATTTACAGTAGATAATTAATCTGCCAACCCATGCATCTTTGGAACATGTGAGGAAACCAGAGCATGGGGCAGAAAACCAGGCATCATCCTGATACACTGGCGCTGTGAGTCAGTAACACCACTGACTACACCACTGTGCCACCCAGCAATTAGAATGTAGAACCATCCAAGGAACACACCAGGTAAGGCATTGGACTCCTGAATGGGTGTAATGCAATGTGCTGTGAAGGCTAACATACAGATTTGGGTATGTAATGTAGCAGATGGAATCAAATCTACGTGTTGGCAGATCATTATGGTATTGCAATCAACTTTAACTAAAAGTTTCCTAAAATCTATGAATATATGAATATTGATGTGGTATACATGGATTTTAGCCAAGCATTTACTGTATTCCTTTATGGGCTGTGGTTATCACTAGAAACATCAGCATTTATTGTCCATTGTTAAGTGGCCCTGAACTGATGTGGGAGCATGTAGATTGCCAACAGTGTGCTCTGTTATATTGCTGACAGCATGCTTATCTGGGCACATATCATGAACAGAACAGGTCAGCTCAATAATAACCAATCTGACTTCATCAAATTCAATGCAAAAATGCTTCTCATCAGATTTTGGAATCCATTCCTTCAATAAACCAACTTTATGAATTCACATTGAAAAGCAGATAAAGGAAATGAAAGTAATAAAAATTGTAATAAGGATCTATGTCAATTTACTTTATAAGAAAATGCTGACATTTGGCTGGCCATTTTTAAATTTGAATGGCAAATATTCACCAGGTCAGGCAGCATTTATGGAGAGAGAAAATTATTATTTCAGGTTAACAACTTTTCATCAGAGTGACATTTGAAAGCAATCTCCATCAACATTTTCCTTCTTGATGCCCAAAAGAATATAAGGTCCTCCCAAATGTTGATGAATGGATTAAAGGTACACTGCTGTTTGCCATTACCTACAACAATATTTCAACATACCACCCCATCCTCTTTCCCTCTCAATCCCCTAAACTCCCACACCAACACACACCATTTCAATGCAGTAACATCAGATCCAATTTAATGCAATGGTTCACAATCCTTTTTTGCTGAACTTTTCTCTGGCATCTGCTCCCTTAATTGCAACCATTGAATGAAACAATTTGTTCTTCAAGTCATTGTACCATCAAGCACCTACTTCAAACAATTGTGCTTAAAAGAAGAAAATAACACTTGACTTAGTGAGAATTATGAGCCTGCTTGCTGACACACTATTCATCATACCTTAACTTCATCAGGGCAATTTCAGCTTGAAGTCAGTTTACACATTCAGGCAATCAGTACTGGATTAGCAATGCAAGCCTCATTCAGATAGATATGAAGAGGGGCAGTGCACAAATTTATAGCCACTATCTGGGACCATCCAGGAAACTCTCTTCCAATAGACAACAAGATCTGATCAAGTAGTCAGAAAATCAGCCAGAATTGACCAATAAACTTGATGTGATGATCATCTTTCCAAACCATATCACCAGCCATTTCAAACAGATTATCTTTAAGTGCAAAAAAATGTTGACTTTAGTTGCAAAATTAACTGAAGATGAGTGTTATGAATTTTGAACCAAAGAGAAACAGTATATTTTATTTGCTTCTCTTTCAAGCAACCTCTAGCTGAAGAAAGCAAAAAGACTGCAGAAGATGGAAAACTGAAGTAAAAAGTTAAAAGGCTGGGGATACTCAGCAGTTCAGGTAGGTCTGCATGTGTATTTGTGTGTTTGCATGCACGTGGATG
>JARFYF010000017.1:13134633-13145242 GCA_030265395.1 Rhina ancylostomus | reverse complement strand
AGCCATGACATCTTCACCACCTGGTTAAAATGTAGCTTTAAGTCCCACTCTCCCCCTCAACATCTCCATCTATTTGCACCAACAAAATCCCTGTTCAAAACCCACATCTTCTGCTAATAATAAGAAAAGGAAGACAAAGTTAAATGGTTCCAGGCACAAGGGACTTCCCTGCAGGGTTAGAGTGGAGAAGCTGTGGTTTCTTACAGCAAAGATGACTGAGAGATTTGATAGAGCTTTAGAAATCAGTGACAGGTTTAGGTGGGAGAATGGAGGGAAGCCATGATCATTAGCAGTTTGTTGAAGGCTGACTGGACACAGATTAACGGTGAAGGTCAAATGTTCATTTGGGGGGAGGGAGAGGAATGGGAGGAAAAACATTTAGACTGATTCTAATATAAACCACTGCCTTTGAGGCTGGTGAAAACAAATAACCAGGACTTTCTTCCCAAAAGGAATTGGGTAGACACTTGACGGAAGTAATTTGTAGTGCTGCAGGGGAATGGGGCTACAAAGGCCATTGTAATCAATAGTGGTCTCCCTGCACCAGGTCTAACCTAGCATGGATTCTTCAAGCAGAGCACAGTCAGGAAGTCGATAGCAAACAGCTGTCAGCAAGTTCAGGACATTCGAGTATGTACCAATTGTAATCACCACCTGTAGCAGCCATTTCCATTTCATCATTAAAGATGCTCCTAAAAACCTGCCCTGTTGCCAAGTCTCTAACTGCCAGTCCTAATATCTTCATATGTGGCTTAATATGAAATGTTGTTTAATAACATTCCTATGAAAGACGTTTTACAAGATTAAAGGTGCTATCCATAAGCACAACTTGCTGTTGCACTTGCAATGGTGACCAATGTAGCAACTAATGCTGAGGTAAAGGAAACAGACGTATTTTAAAGGAGGCCTTTGTGTGGCGAGTCACTACAACTTGGAGCATATTGCTTGATGAGACTAATGGAAACAGGCAATAGTTCAGGGTTATGGGGAAAAGAAAGGTCTTTAGGACCTGCACAGGCACAATGGGACAAGTTACCTCTTCTCTGTTACGTCATTCTTTGCTGATGTGTCGATTAGTATTCTGCAGTGATGGCTGGATTCAAATCAGTTTATTCAAACCAACTTGTTCCTCCTGTTCTGAGCTCACCATGACTGGGCAAAAGCCCACAGTAAAATAAGCTGAATGGTTGGAAGGTGATGAGCAGAGACATCTCCTTTGTTTCCAGACCTAAATCTGATCAAAAACACAGGAATTTAGTGGGTCAGGCAGCATCTGTGGAGGGAAATGGACAGCTGATGTTCCAGAGTCCAGATGAAGGGTCTCGAACCATTGAGTTCCTCCAACATCTTGGCTTTTGCTTCGGATTCCAACAACTGCAGTCTCTTGTGTCTCTATATCTGTTCAAGTATTGTGTTCTATGTTCTTGAGAAATGAATTCGGATATTGCTGGAGAATTGTTATTGTAAAGCAAGAGAATAAGTTAATGGAATCTCACTGGATTCAAAAGGTAAATAGGGATAAAGCTCTTTTATAAGGATCAAAGTAAAGATGTTCTTTCTGCATGTATTGTTTGGTAGATTTCTCACCATAACCTGTTGCTAATTTACATGAACCATTCTGCTAGAAAAAAAAGGTATATAAACACCACAGGAGTTGAACAGCTGTTGCCAAATGCTGAGTGCTACACCTCAGTACTTCTCAGATTCAATTAGGAATACCCCCATGTGTTAACTTTAACTGATTCATAAACCCACAGAGAAACACATACTGGACTGTGGTTGGGTGAAATGCTTATGAGAAGCAGCTGTTCAAAGCACCTGATACTAGGGGGTCTTGCATCAGCCAGAATTCCTGGTGAGCCATCTCCATGTCTTTTGTAAAGGTGGGTTGAATTTGGTGCATAGTGTTCACTTTATAAAGGTAATCTGAGGAAATTTACTTTGATCGGTTAATATTCCAACAGACAGGAAAGTTAAGACAATATGGAAGCAGTTCATCCCCTGTTTGAGTTGAAAGGCTGGGGCCACGTTAGTTAGCCATAATCCTTTCATCACCACTCTGAATAGGACTGATTTTAATTAAAACCAGTGAATGCTTCCAGGAGTAACAACTGTTGATAATTGTCTTTCTGAAACAGGAAATCAATGTTGGCTTGTTGACCAGGATTGGGACGCATACTGGATTAGGCAGTCTTGGACATCATCGTTTAGCTTCACTCTTGGCACTGCACCGAAGGATGAAACTATGGGTCTGGGACAGTCATGCCTGGGTGGTAAGATTCACCCCCTCCTTTAACCTTAACCAAAAAAGCAACTACTCATCTGTAGACACAAGAGACTGCAGATGCTGGAAATCAAGAGCAACTCACAAGGGTGCTGGAGGAACTCAGTGGGTCAGCCATCATCTGTGGAGGGGCTGAGGGGTTTGGTGAAGTTGAGATAGTTGGTGTCCTGTGGGTAGGTAGAGATGAAAAGACCCAGAGAGGGTGGAAGGCCATAGGAGGAGGAGGGCTTGAGTTGGGAGAGGAGGTCATCGTTGGGAGAGGAGGTCATCATTGGGGGTGGAGGAGGGGGAGTCCTTGCCAAAGAAGTTGGCACAGAGGCGATGGAAGAAGAGCTGTGTGTTAAAGGGCGGGCACAGAACTTGTTGAGGTGCGGACATGGGAGAGAAAAAGTCTTGACCCTGCTGAGGACAGGACGTTCGGCCTCAGAGAGGGGGATGTCAGAGGGGATGGTGAAGATACATCAGGGGTTCTCCATAGATGCTGCCTGACCCACTGAGTTCCTCCAGTGCCTTTGTGTGTTGCAACTACTTATCTGTATCTGCTTATGAGAAGCTTGTATCTTTTTGTCTGGGACCAGCAATGGCTTATCTCAGTCACAGCAATTTGCACACTCATTCTGATTCTGAGTTTGCATTCTTTTGCTTGCCTGATTCCTATTTCCAATACTTCCCATTTGACAGAGGCTTCCTTGATGAAATTTAAATATTCAAGCATTTCATTCCACACCTATGCCTGTACCAGTGCCAAGCATTACCTTGGTATCCTTACCAAAGTTCCGGTTTCTAGCATTGGGTTGAGATTAGGTTCAAGAGATCTTCTGTAAGAATATGTGAAATTGAAGCAATAGTAAGCTCTTTTGTCTGCATGGCCTTTCAATAAGATCATGGCTGATCTCCGCATCACTTGCTACTCTTGTATATCTAAAAATCTCTCCATTTGTCAAATGTTCTTGGCATCTTGGATCAAGATGGATCACAGCCCATCCCAACACAAAGTGACCTGTTTATTCCTAATTTCTGCTTTCTGTCTATTAACCACAGCCCAGTCCATGCTGGTGTATTACCCCAAATCCTGTAATTTGTTTAATGACCCTTTTGTATGATGCCTCATTGAGGATCCAAATGTATCTGGTCAACTGGTTCACCCTTGTGATATCAGGAAACAGATTTGTTGAACATGATTTTCTTTTCATAAATCCAGGTTGGCAAGTGACAGATACCATTTCTTTAACAATGCATATTGCCTATGACTGATTTCAAGCTAATGGTTCTGTAGTTCCCTGTTTTAGAACATAGAACAGTACAGCACTGGACAGGCCATTCAGCCCATGATGTTGTGCTGATCTGTTTTTTCTCTCCCTCTTTTGTTAAATGGTGGGATTACACTTGCTTTCCAAATAAAGCTTAAAGCTTATGGACTTTTTTTTTAGAAACTCATTATAAGTGTATTCCTTTGATCTAAACCTAACTTATCTTGCTAACCATGGCTGGACTGTTCTTATTTTTTCAACTAAAATACACACACACACACACACACACACAATTATTTCCTTTCATTGTATTTTTCCAATCCATCATAGCTAACTGATGCTTTGTGTTCTTTATAGTTTGTGTTAATGACATTTTAGACCCTGGTTTCAGATTGAGCTTAATTACTTAAAATTCTATCATATTATAATCACTGTTCTCTTAAGGCCCCTTAACTTAAGATCATCAATTTACCCTTTCTCAATACACAATATTAGATCTAAAACAGGCTTTTCCCTTTTTGGTTCCTCAACATTAATATTAGTTTTGATAAACTATCTCTCATACATTCCATGAATTTCAATTCCACACATCTAGTAATAAATTGGCTTGCCCCATCCATATGTGAAGTCTGCCATGATTATTATGTAATACTTCTTATATACACCCCTTATTTTCCTGATTTAGGGCTCTGTAGACAACTCCCACAATGTTTTCTGCCCCTTTCTGTTTCTTGGCTCCACCCAAACGGAGTCTCCTCCTTCTATAGCTGAGCTAAGATCCTTCCTCTCCACTCCCTTTATCCCACTCTCTGTGTTCGGCTCCCACCAGCTGCAGCTGTTTCTGTGCTGCTCTGGTGGATTGTTCACAGACACAGAGGAGTGCAATGACCTTCAGGCTGCCCAGCATGTAGGCTGGGAGATCTCCCAGCTGGATCAGTACTGAGTTTAACCTATTCTTAGCACAGCAGATCTCCTTCTAGGATCCTGATTCTAGATCCTGGGAGCGATCACCACCTGGGTGAAAGATATCTTTATTTTAAAGTTAGTTTCAATGATCTTAATTGATTTTTAGTGTTGGATGTGCTTTTTTAGCTCTGTAAATGTAATTTTCAAAAATTAAACAATGTTTTTACTATTTTAAGCATTTTGCGTGTTGCTGAATGTTTGTGAATACCAAAGACGCTCGTATTCAATTGCCCTGATCACACTGTGGTGGGGGCCTAGGGGGTGGAGACAGTGAGCCTGGAGGCAGAGCCTGACTAGTTGTCAGAGCTGTTATGTGAGAGCAGCTCGCTGTCCGCACTGGGCTGGGGCAAGGTGAAGGGAATAAGCTCCCTGTGGGAGACCACGCTGGAGTCCACTCTAGGATAGAGCAGCCTGGCACAGGGACAGGCAGCCCGCAATTTTATCTATTGGAGCAGTGCCCCATTAACTGCTAAATTTGTCATCCTAAAGGCAACTTCTTTCCCTACCTTCTGCTCATCTCAGCGCTTGGAAACCAAAAAGGGAATGGCATCAGAATGTGGCTCAAAAATTTCACCAGCATGTTGGAAAAATTCCTGATGTTCATTGGTTCTTCATGGTTGAAACATGTCAAACAGGAAATGATTTTCAATGCACACAATATGTTCTGGTACAGCTGTCAGTCCCTTTGTACTCTGAAGAAATCAGTTTTATTAGAGATGATACGTGTTTCTTTCTCTCTCTCTCTCTAGGTTGCAGATTATGTTTACAAGGTGAATGCGCCGACGGCAACAGTTCAGCAGAGACTCGCCTCCAAGTCCCTGATATCATAGTAACACCTCCGACACCCACCGTTCTCTCAACAGCCGGGGCCTTGAGGCAGGCTGACGGGGACTCTCTGCTAGACGACACTCTCCCCAACAGATGTTAGCTACGAAAAAAATTATATTTATGCAAAAGCCCAAGCACCGAGATCACATCAAGATTGCTTCTTGTTTGTAGAAGCGTTAAGAACAGATTGCACAGTCACCATCTGCCTCATTTCACTTTGTATTTGAATGATAGACTTTACACAGATTTATCCATTGATCTGGGAATTTTTTTTTACCTTTTCAAAAATGAATTCTAATGACAGCAGCAATATTGAGCCTGGATTTAAAACTTAACCATGTGCAAAAAAATACAGACTACTGCCTGTTCTGTGCCTTGCAAGTCATTCACTTCCTCTTCCTGATGGGGCCCTGCAAACTTCTTCCCACCATCCATCTGTCCAAGTGCAGCACCTTCAGAAGTTATTATCTGCAAGCTACAAGTGCAAATTGTTGTTACTGTTATTTAGCAGCTCCGCTTTCTGAAGTATGGCAACGAACTAAAGGGGAATTCTGTTTCAAGCAACACTGAATCCAAATCATCAGTTCACAACTAACTTGTTTTGACCCAGTGCTTTCCTTGAACTTGTGAAAAGACCAAAGCCGATTTCAATAATGCAATAAGAATATCAACGTGCAAAGAATACTGCAGAACTGCAAAGGAAGGCCAGATGGAGTGCCATTTCATTCTGATACTGTTGATGCCTAAAGGAATTTTTAATGGAGTGGCAGACAGATGGAAGTTTTTAATTCACATTGACAGGCAACAGATGGCAAAAGGTGTAATCTACAAGCACATGATTCCAAAGATGTTTTCCTTAAAAATGTCAGCAACCAAATGGAAAACGGAGTCTCTCAATCCAACCTGCCTCTCCAAATTCATCAGAAACTGAAATCCAATCTCATTTGTTTAAGGCAAATGAGATGCTACACTTTTGAGTTGAAGATGTACGCAGCGACAAATGTGAAGATCTGTTCTCACTCAGCCTGCATTAGAGGAGATACAAAAGACTGCAGATGAAATAGAGGCACACTTTAAATAGAAGGATGGATCTGTAATAAATGCCATTGTTAGGGTTGTAAATCTGGCTTTTATATTTCTTGTATTTTTATGATTGGAAACAGTGCACTTTTTGTGTTATTGATAGATTATCAAAGCTACAGTGCTTGTGAACATGTAAAAAGTCCATTGATGTTCACTCTTGTATAGTGCCCTAGTTGCTCATTGTATCAACTTCAGGGACACTGAGCCACACTGGTAGAGAAGGTCCCTGACCTCGTTGGAGATAACAATTGACATCAATGCCCTTTGACTAGGAAAAGGATGAAGATCACCTGGAGGTACTCATTGTTGCTCCCTGACTTGTGTTAGTGAGTGGCTATTGGATGAGGATAGGGCCTGCCTCACCTAATGCTCAATATGGTCAAGTTGTCCAATGCTAGCCATGGTGTAGGCCCAGCATGAAGAATATTTAGGTGAGGTGACATTTAGCAACATTGCTTATGATACCATAGCTCTGCATCCATCATCCATGGATGTAGAGGGCAGAGGGTAAAATGAGTGCCATACATCTGCACCCAGCGAGCGTCTCATTTCTATTACATTAAATTGTGGTTTGTCTCTTTCGCACTGAAGTACATACTTTTGGAAGCAATATCTGGGTAACATCAGAAAAGGATAGAAGATGTAACTGCTTTTGTATCATCAGAGAGAGAGATAATGGGATTTACTTTTAAAAACGTGGCATTCAAGTGGTTTCACGATGCATGTCAGCAACAGTTACTGCTTCACAGTCTGCAGGTGTACTATAATTTGATGTATTCCAGGTCCTAGGCTGATATATTCATTGAACTGCAGTAAAATGTTTGGTTGAACTGGTCAACTCCAGTCTGTCAGCTCTTGAGATGCTGAAAGAAGCCAGCATTGAATCAGTTCACAAACTGGTCCCTTTGTTGACTTGGTGGATTCTTGCAGTGCCTCCTGGAATACTGAGTGATACTGATCCATGTGGCCCCAATCCTTTCATTTCAAACCAGGTTGAAATGGTGCAACAGTCACAACTGGTGTCAGTTCCTTTAGCCTAGAAAAAGAAGAAATTACCAGATTCTGAGCTAGATTATCCGTTGATTTCTGTGGGGAAATATGGGCGCACAGGCTTGGACTTAATCATGATGCCTTCCACCAATAGTTTGGATTCCCATATAAAGCACAGCCTATCATGTAAGGCATCTTTGAATAGACAGTCCACAATGTAACAATAAATAGACCCAGCACCTTCAGGAGAGATGGGCACCCAACATAATTTTTTAAAATTTTAAATGAAATTCATGATCTTGTACCATAAATGCAGCTTGAAATGCTATCTTTTTTCTTAGGGCTTCACATTTAAAAATTATATTTGTAAACGATATAATTAAATGAGTACATTTTTCAATATTTCTTGTAAGCATTTCTTTTCCTAGCTCTAAGTCTGTTATTGTAACATGCTTGTAGACAGATCTAACAGATGTGCTGTCTTAACCTGTAGGTTTGTAGAATAATCAATGTGCAGTCTCTGCATCCACTATCAATGTGCATCAGTTCTTCCTAATTCCTGTGAAAATGAACACATCGCATTACAGCCTAAGAGCACATAGAAACAGGCGTAGAGTCATTGAGTTCTACTGCATGGAAACAGGCCCTTCGGTCCAAGTCATCCATGCTGACCAAGTTGCCTACCTGGGTTAGTCCCATGTGTCTGCAATTAACCCATATCCCTCCAAATCTTCTCTATCCATCTACCTGTCCTCCAAACATTGTATTTGTACCCACTTCCACCACCTCCTCTGGCAGCTCATTCCGTTTCCCTGCCACCCTCTGTGTGGGGAAAAGAACTGTCCACGTCTCCTTTAAATCTTTCCCCTCTTACCTTAAACCTATGCCCTCTAGACTTCCCCACCCTGGGGAAAAAAGACTGTGACCATTCACCTCATCTTTCCCCTTCATGATATTACAAACCTCTGTAAGATCACTCCTCAGCCTCCTACGCTCCAGGAACAAAAGCCTTTGCCTATTCGGACTCTTACTATAACTCAAGCTCTCCTGTCCCAGTAACATCCCATGAATCTTTTCTACACCACCTCCATATTAATGACATCCTTCCTATAACTAGGTGACCAGAACAGCACACAGTTTTCCCCGTGTGGTCTCAGCATAGATTGTTGATCCTGTTCCACAAAAGATGTGCTTGTTCCATTGGATGTCAAACCAGGATGACTAAAAGGACAAATAAGAAATTGTCCAATAGGGTGCAGAAGAATACTTTTCCTTTCAGATAAACCTAATTAAGAAAAACATAAATGCAAGATTTCACTTATCTAACGAATCAGTTGATATTGGTTTATTATTGTCACATGTACCAAGGTACAGTGAAAAACTTGTCTTGCATGCTGTTTGCACAGATCAATTCAAATGGCAGTGGGAATGAAAGACCTTAAGGGCCAGTGTTAAGCTGCATGATTTCAGCTGGGAAACATGTAGAATGTTGGTCTCAGTGTGCCTATAGAGGTACAGAATAGGTGGAGTAATCAGCAATGGTTCACATTTCTACCCCTACAGATGTCTCCTGTTGGAAAGCAGCCATGGATGGACTTCAGCTGAATGCGACATAATTAATGGTCTCCATGGACTTCCATTAACGTTCACCTCCCAGCTCCACAACCAATGTGTGAGGACGTGAACGCTAGGAATCGTAGTCTTCAGGAGGGGCATTGGTAAAGAGGCAGGGAAAGGCATCATAACTAAACTTCCACAAATGGATATCACCACTGGGCTATGTGACACAAATCACTTACAAGCAACCCTTCCTGTAGTAACCATTGGTACCAGTGAAATGATATATATTAACAAGTTGGATGAGAATGTAGGTGGCATGATCAGTAAGTTTATGGATTACACCCAAATCGATACTACAGGTGACTCCCACATTAGGACCATTTGAATTATGGAAATTTGCCCTCACAGGATTCACAAATCAGTACCCAAAAGATTGAGATGCAAAATAAAACTCGCTCTCATGAAACTTATATGAAAAAATAAACACAATCTATTTCCCCAACTTGCATTGCTTGACTCACGCACAAATGACAGAAGTTAAACAAGGCCAGAATGTACACAGTGAATGGCAGGGCCCTGTGGAGTGTTGTAGAACAGAGAGACGTAGGGGTACAAATATATAGTTCTCTGAAAGTAGTGACACAGTTAGACAGGGTGGTGAAGAAGGTGTATACTCACCAGGAAAGTGAGTACTAGGTTGGAATGTTATGTTACAGCTGTACAAGGCATTGCTGAGATCACGCTTGAGTACTGTGTGCAGTTCTGGCTGCCACGCTATTGGAAGGATGTGGTTAAGCTAGCGTGGATGCAAAAAAGATTCTCAAGGATGTTGCTGGGACTGTAGGGCTTGAGTTGTAAGGAGAGACTGGGATTGTTTTCCCTGGAGCAAATGAACCTTATGGAGGTTTATAAGATCACGAGGGGCATAGGTAGGGTTGATAGTCTTTTTCCCAGAGTAGGGGAGTCTAAAACTAGAGGGCATAGGTTTAAGGTGAGAGGGGAAAGATTTTCACACAGGGGGTGATGGGTATATGGAACCACCTGCCAGAGGAAGTGGTGGAGGCAGGTACAATTCCAGTGTTTAAACATCATTTGGACAGGTACATGGATAGGAAAGGTTTGGAAGGATATAGGCCAAACCCACGCAAATGGAGCTAGTTCTAGTAGGTACCTTGGTTAGCATGGACAAGTTGTCCTGCATAACTCTATGACTCTATTCAGCCTAACTGGGTTTTAGTTCAATTTTCAGATCTTGTGTGTATTCTGTGGGAACTTCCTTACATCCTACTTTCGCTATAACTTTGCTGGGAGTCCAGCAAGAATTCTGTGCATACAGGTAAAAGGACTTCTGTTGGCATTGTCAATGGAGTAACCTAACTGGATCATTGAATGGAAATTCATTGTCATTCTCTGTACATTCTCTGTACATGGCAGGCAAAGTGAACTGAGTCATACTCATTGGCAGACCATAAGCTCCGTTGCATTTAAAGTACAGGTGCTTAAGATGGTTTTGAAGTCAAACTTTGGCATTCCTTGGGCCAAATTTGTGTGGCACCTGTATATAAAAAAGCATAGCTTATTTTCTACATATAACTTCCCTAGCATTTTGCTTTATGTTGCATACTTAGTGTAGCACAATATTTGGGAA
>JARFYF010000017.1:12890278-12900349 GCA_030265395.1 Rhina ancylostomus | reverse complement strand
AGATACCACGATGGAATTTGAACAAATCTCCAGGTCATTAGTCCATTGTCTGGATTAGTGGTCCCATAACTAACCAATATGTGACCGCTCCCAGATTTAGGACTGGTTCATTTGTTGCTATCTATTGTCTATTACTATCTGATTGATTTTGATAATACTTTTGATATTCATGTTAGCCATCATGTAACAATCTCAGGCCAAGTTGAGGAGTACGTTATATTGGAAACAACATGTCTCAGGCTGCCAAATGCGGCTCTCCATGCCAAGTGTTATCTTGACCAACTGTGAGGATGATGATCAGCTCCCTGACTCTACTAACCAAGTACTGGTGTTAGAAGGTGCAAACAAGTGAGGCAACTTCCTCTCTATGCACAACTGCCCAACGAGTGAATGTACTGTGGAGGGGAGACAGAGCCCCTGTCATTCCATGGGCCAGGCATGATGGTTCTCCACCCTGCTGTGTCATTGCCCTAACAGTGATACCTCATTATATATCCCTTCCAGTTTTAAAACACTGTCATTAATGCACAAAATGAGTAAAAACAGGGGTTTGACAGCCACAGTCACTGGCTATGAAGGTATCAACCATCTTACCCACTGATCGTTTCTCCCCTCTCCTTCATGGTAACAATCAGGTGTGAGTGAGAACCTGGCTGCACATAGGAAACTATAGCTGAACCTTGCAGGTTGTGAGAGGAGGCTGCTACATAGTGATTGCCATAGCTGCCACGTTTCCCGTGGCATTATCACCATTTCCTCTACCTCTGGAGTACAAACCTTGCCAGGTCAGTGAGCCATGGACACCCAGCTTTGGCTGGGGTGACGGGGACTGATCTATGTGACAACTGAGAGATGGCAGGTCCATGGCAGATCCAACTGGCGGGTAGGGAAACATGCATAATTCAGACCAGATATTAGCTTCCAAATAAAAAGTCATTTAAGTAGGAGGTCTGTTCCGTGACCACAGAAATTTAAATCAGAACCAAATGACAGAGTTTGGCACAGTGCATCTTCAACAAAACAAAACCACAGGGCAGTGGCTGAACCTTGCACACGTTGACAGGCGTGAGAATTAAACATCAGCAGGCTGCATTTCGAAATGAAGAAAAAGGACAAAGAATAAAGACCTTCTCAGTCATCAGGATGCATATATCAGAAGTTACATCAATGGTCAACAACAGGGCTGTGAGTTAAACTTATCAGGAACCCTCGGACCATCCGCAGATCTTTTTTTCTTCCATGACAGCACTAGTGAGGGATGCTAGTGTAGAGGTCTGTTCCATAATGAGAGGTCAGTGGCGGAGAGAACGGTTCCAATTGTGGCAGAGTTCAAAATATGATGGTCACTTGTGAATCCAACCTGGAATTCAAGAGAAGGTTCCGTACAGGCCAGGTGAACGAGAATGAAACAGGTAAGGAGGAAGCAACAAAGGATGGTCACGTGGTTCACTCAGCCAATGTAGTGAGACATGAGGAGAGGCTGGACTATCTGTCCAGCTCTGCCCGTTGGTTTAAGAAATGCTCTGTGTTAGTGACATGGGGAGAGAGCACAATGCCAGCAGTATCAGTTAGATGGCAGCAGCCAAAGCTGCACTTCTGATATTGCAAAGTTCAGCTGAAACTGAATACAGGTTGGCTTTCTGCACTGCTGGGGAGTCAAGGCTCTGTCTGGCCTTGTTTATGATGCCTTAGAAGCCAATCCGACCCATTACTGTACCCAGATATGGGTTTTGAGTTCACTGTACAATAACAAACACAAGAAGATTAGGACTGGCAGAAGCAGAGGTCAATGGGCACTGTGGGGAATAATGCCAAAGGAACACAGTCCTTTTGGCCAGGGGCCGAGTCTCCTTCTCTCCCTCTGAGTGCTGTGAAACCCAAACCTACATTCGCCAACATCTCATGTTCTTTCCTGGCCCTCAAGGTGCTGAAATAAAATGAAACTCAGACTGTCTGCAGCATGAAACTCTCCACAATTCAGCTGCCAGCCCCAGGGAAGGCAGAAGGAAGATGTCGGTGCCAAAGGGAAATACTAAACGGTGCATTTGGAGGGGGCACTTTGTCGGCTGGAGGTGGGTAGATTTTGTTATGAACATGTGTGCTCCTGAGCTGAAGTGAGTTGCATTTTCCTTCGGAGTAAACTTTCATCCTGTTAGACTGAACCAGCTTTCAATCCACATCGCACAGATGAGAAGGCACACTGTCCTCCGTGGAAGTGCATTGGAGGGAAAGGCCGTCCTCAAGCCTTGGGAAGGATTTAGTTTACCAAGAAATGATGCCCCCCCTCGTTTCAGAAGGTGCTCTGGTCAAGAATTGGCCTTTCAGCACACTCCCACTCAAACAGAAGACTTGTTCACCGACAGTCCATGCAGTGGGACTGACTCCGTGAGCAGGGAGCACGGCTCTCCCCTAACAGGAACATCTGGGGATAAAAAAAATGAGGAAGCCACCTTCTGGAAAGAGTTCATGGGCAGAGTGATGCTCTGGTCCAAGTGACAGCTGACCTGGAATTAATTCACAGCAGTAAAATACTCCGTTGCTTCCAGTACTGACTTTGAGGGTTTGTGTTGTCAGTTGCGAGAATGGATTATTACAATGCAACAAACAATCTGCTGGAGGAACTCAGTGGGTTGAGCAGCAGTTTTGGGAGGAAAGGAATTGTCGATGTTTCAGGTCGAAACCCTGAATCAGGATCATTGACAATTCCTTTCCTCGCACAGATGCTGCTCGACCCGCTGAGTTCCTCCAGCAGATTGTTTGCTGCTCCAGATTCCAGCACCTGCAGTCTCTTGTGTCTCCTGGATTATTACAATTGTGAAAATCAAAAAGAAATGACCTTTTCTGAATTGCTTTCCTTCATGCAGCTTGCTCAGCCATTGCTGAGGGTGGTCCAGAGTCAATCAGCAGCCTCAAACAGGCCAAGCCAGGCAAGAACAGCAGGATTCCCTCCTGACACTCATTTGTGAACTCGATGAGGTTTTACAACAATCAGTACTTTCATAATCACCATTTCTGACACTATCTTTTTATTCTAGATTATCTCGCTAACTCAGTTTAGATGTCTCAACCGGTATGGTGGGATTATTTCTGTCAGTTTCTGGATCATTACTCGTAGAACATAACCACTATAACATTTCAGCATTATGAACATTGCAGAGAAGAAGGCTGCCAACAGCAGCTGGAGCTGCTTACTGAAGGTTAATTCTGGCCAAGAGTGAACCACAGTCTCTGCAACCAGGGTCACTCTTAACATACAGAGTCCTGGAACAAGCCATGCATTCCAGTGAGGGAGTGTTCCACTGTCTTCAGATAAGGTGGTAAATTGAGGACCTGATCTGTTCTCTCAGATGAATGTTTAAAAGGGGAAAATTGTGCTGCTTTGGTCAATATTTAATATTCAACCAACAAGATGTCTGTGAGATCTTGCTGTGTACAAACTGGATATCACTGCTATAGCAAATTCATTTGCTTGATGATAAAACACTTTGCAGTATTGCATAGGTGTAAAACCCATCAGCTGCGAGATATTGTGGTATGGCAGTATTGTATTTAGAAGTTTAGACCATTGATCTGGAAATATGATTTCAAATTCTACTGTGGTAGTTGGGGAATTTAAATTCAGTTAATTAAATAAATTTGGAACTTTACAAACGCTAGAATCAGTAAAGTTGAAAACTACCAGATTTTCCTAAACACCCATTTGGTTTACAAAGAAGGAAGCCGCTGGTCCTCACCATTCTGACTGAGTTGTGATGCCAGACTCCTAATAGTGTGATTGGTTCTTGCTTTGGAAATAGCAAGTAGTGCCAGTTTAGCCTGAGAATAGGTAAGTAATACATTATGTAAGCTCTTCTGCTCAGAATCAGGATGCAGAGTGGTGATCAGGAGCAGATAGCGCTGTCTGCCATTTTTTTTCCCCTTCTGTAGCCTGGGGACTGAAGCCAATGGAACCATTTCTACTATTGATGCTCTGAGATAAGCCAGCCCTTTACAATCTGGGGCTCTCAAGTCATATCACACAAGTGCACTGCATTTATGCAGTGAGCTATTACACAGTGCCCTTTCAGCCCTATTCCCTGTAAAGCCATAGGTGCTTGTGTACTGGTGACTTTTAATTAAAAAAAAGAATCCTGTGCACATTGATTCACATACACTTCGAGCTGGATATCTCAGCTGTTTTTTGTGTGCTATATATATTTATTGAAGAGTTAAAGACTGCATGGCTTTATCTAAAGGTAACACAACCCCCGAGTCAAAGTGTTCACATTGCTGATGATCTGTTATTATAAAACTGCCTGGCATCATGGAAAAACGGCTACCTAATTATTGCACAGTAACGATTTAAAAACCCTGCTCTCAAAACCAAACCTAATCATTTTACGCTTTATCGTGAATTATCTTTGAGCACCATTCCCTCAGGAAAGCTTATTAGAAGCATTTGCTTACATCTGGCTCAAAGGGTCTAATTGTTAATGAAATTTATATTTGAGAAATGAAGGTGATGTTTCACATGCGTCATTCTCTTGTAACTGTCAGGAGAGTGTGCTCAGAAAAACCAGGAGAAAGGAAGGGAGAAGTCTCTTGATATTTGTTTAAGGTGGAAATACCAGTCCCTGGTTAGTCTGATGTGCTTCAAATTAACAGACTGCTTTACTCTGTCTGTTGAAGGCCTCCTTTGGGAGCCACTGGGGATCTCAGCTCAGTTTGATCTTTAGGTTGAATCTTGGCCAACATTGCAATGCAGTACTGAGGGAGTTCTGCATTGCTGATGGAGCCATCTAGCAGATGAAACATTAAAACCGAATCCTGTTGCCTTTCTTCGTTGAACATAAAAGAATCACATGACAAAATGAAGAAGAGCAGGGCTGTTATATAATACTATGTGCCTGTGATGCTGCTGCAAGTAAGCTTTTCATTGCACCTGTGCCCACATGGACTTGTGCATCTGACAATAAACTCGACTTTGACTTTGATCCTGGAAGCTTAATCAATATTCATTCCTTACTCTTTATTGCTAGAAAAAGATTATCTGCTCATTATCATGTTGTTGCTTGTGGGAGTTTGCTGTGCACAAATTGACTGATGCATCTTCTACTCCTGGCTGTACAACACTTGAGGAAAACCTGAAAGGGATGCAATTTGTGCTATGTCAACACACCTTTCTTTTACTCACAAGAGTGTCCTTCTCCATAATTTGACACAATTTTGAGTTGAAAGCTGTAAGCCATAGTGTGGTGAATTCTCTCTCTGCAGAAGGTAGAGTGGAGTACTGTGGTTGGTGCAGTGGACTGTAGAGACCAAGGATTTTGCCAGGTTAAGTTGTAGGCTCCACTTCTGAAAATATTCACCAACTGCAGATAACCCACACCTCACCATTCATTGGGATCTTTTTGACATTGGTGCAGTCTGTTGAGCCTCCACCTCATGATGCCAGAGACCTGGGTTCAAACCTGATCTCTGGTGCTGTCTATATGGAGTTTTTGCATGTTCTTCCTGTGACCGCATGGGTTTCCTCTGGGTGCTCTGGTTTCCTCTCACATCCCAAAGATATGCAGGTTGATAGGGTAATTGGCCACTTGTCACTGCTGAAATCAATAAGGAGAAGTTGGAAGGACTAGCAAGGGGTCCTGGGATCTATGCAGTGAGTTGGGGGATGGTGGTCATAGAGTCACACAGAGGTACAGCATGGAAACAGGCCCTTCATCCATCAAGTCTGCCCGACCATCAACCTCCCATTTACACTAACCCTAATTAATTAATCCCACATGCTCATCAATCCTGCCCCCCCCCACCGAGATTCTACCACTCAGCTACAGACAAGGGGCAATTAACTTACTGACCCACTTGTTGGGATTTGAGAGGAAAGCGGAACATCGGGAGGAAACCACACGGTCACAGGGAGAGTGTGCAAGCTCCACACAGACAGCACCGGAGGTCAGGATCAAACCTAGAGGCAGCAGCTCCACTCGTGTGCTTGGTAAATGTGTGGCCACACTTCCCGGGAAGCTCCCAAATTAAGAAGGGCAAGACCTGCATTTATAGAGCACTTCTCAGAACATCCCTAAAGTGCTCAACAGCTGCTGAAGTCACCATTGAATGCAGTAAACATGGCAGCCCTGCTATGCACAGAAAGATGTTATAAGCAGCAGAACATTTGTGACAACAAACAACCTACTGGGGGAACTCAGTGGGTTGAGCAGCATCTGTGAGGGGAAAGGCACTGATGGCATTTTGGGTCGAAACTGCATCAGGACTGAGAATGGACTCTTGAAAACGTCGGCAGGGAGCCCACTCTTGGTAGGGTTTCCATTTGAAAAGTCGACAATTCCTTTCCTCCCTCAGATGCTGCTCGACCCACTGAGTTCCTCCAGCACATTGTTTGTTGCTCCAGATTCCAGCACCTGTAGTCTAGTGTCTCCATAGTGTTTCATTTTAGTAATGTTGACTAGAGTCACGCTGCACCAAAAGAAAATGATGAGAGCTAGCATGATAACCTGCCTCTTCTTTATAACAATGGAGATTGCGCTGTGTGAACAGAAATGTCTTCACTACCTTTCCAATTCTTCTTTATTTACTGTCAGAAATTTCCGGGACATTTTTCTCTCTCTTGCAGATGCAGTTACGGCAGACATATGCTGACAGTTGGAAACGACGTTGAACACTCAACAGGTGAAAATACCTCTGGGAGCATCCTATCCAGCCTTTATATCATAAAAATGAAAAGAAAATTAGTCTGATCACAACAGTGCAAATATTAGTGGTCCCAGAGTGGAAGGAAGCTGTTTCTTTTTGATGAGGCCAGAATAAAGAAAATGCTTCATAGAATTCTAGAATTGCTACAGCACAGACATTGGACGTTCAGCCTACTGAGTCTCTCCATCACTGTCAGTCCCTCTCCCCTACCCTTTCATCAAAGCATTGCCAATATTTTTCTTTTGAATATTTGTCCAATTCCTTTTAAGCCACAATCGAATCTGCATCCACCACACTGCAGGCAATGCAGTGAAGATCATAACTGTTCTCTGAGTTAGAAGTATTTTTTCTCACATCTGTCCAGGATTTTAAGTTTGTGCCTCATGATCACAATCACTGCACATAATTCCTGATGCCTTCTTTAAAACAAAAATCAGCTGCTGAAGGATTATTGACTTCTTGATTTTGAGGTCAGGTTATATACTGGTGAGCAACAATCACAATGAATCCCTTGGAACTGGCCTATACTGTGGTCAGTATGAGGAGGGTTATTGGGTGAAGCTCCTTACACTTCCTCTCAGTTCTCTGGTCTCCTTAAGATGCTAATTATGCCCCCAAAGTCATTGTCATTATCATGCCTGAGTGGCTATTGTTACTTCAGCCTTGACTCTTGAGACTGCATGTGAGCAGGGATTTGAAGGGATGGCAATCAGGGGATAGATTGATCCTACTTTAATCAACAGTTCCCTGAAAACTTCCCAGTACAGGGTACTGGATGGGGATCAGGAACAAAAACCCAACAGGCATGCCAATATCTCCCCTCCCAACTTCCAAACAACTTTGACCAACATGCGTCCATTGTCCAGTACCAGATGCTTCTCCTGTGCATAGGTTGGCAATGGAACCCCATTCTCCAGTAATTTGGATGCCTGCCATCAGTTTGGGAATCATGTCCTAGCAGGAGTTAACATGTGCAAGAGAGAATAAAATAGGAAGTGGGATTGGGGTAAGTGAGGGAAGACGGATCAGGAACTAGACTGGAACAAAAACAGAAATGCTGGAAACACTCAGTAGGTCAGGCAACATCTGTGGAAAGAGCCACAGAATTAAGGTTTCAAGCCCAGAACTGAAACATTATGTGTTTAATCCCTTCTGGAGCAACAAACAATCCACTGGAAGAACTCACTGGGTTGAGCAGCATCTCTGGGGGTGAAAAGAATTGTCCCCACACCCGCTGAGTTCCTCCAGTAGATGGTTTGTTGCTCCAGATTCCAGCATCTGCAGTCTCTTGTGGCTCAGTGTTTTCAGCTTTTGTTTCAGATTTCCGACACCTGCATTTTTATTTCAGTTATTCAGGAATTACCGTGTTTTATTTTAAACACAGAGTCTGTCATGATACAGCTTTTACTTCTCTGGACTAGAAGTTTGTGAGTTCAAGCTCCACACCAGAGACTCGAGTATAACTCAGTGCTGAGGAAGTGCTCTGAGGTCCTACCTTCACTTCAATGTAAAGCTTTCTACAATAGAACTTTGAAGATGAGCATCAGAGTTCTCCCATTGTTTTGGTCAAAGGTTATCCCTCAACACTGTTGTGGGACCCTGCTGCATTTACATCTAGTTCTGCTGCTCCTTCAACTTACAATATTGACTGCACTTCAACAGTATCTCATTGGCTTTAAGGCACCTTGATTCATCCTAAGGTTGCGAGGGGGCAAAATAAATGCAGGTCTTTCCTCTACATTAACGGCCAGTGCAGTGTGTGTGAGTGGTCAGCAGTTCAGCTTCGTGAGACACTGGAGGGTGGCTTTGGCCAGAGGTGCATTCACAAGGGAGGGAAGGTGTGGCATCTCTCAAGGATGCTGGCTTTGAAGAACAACCCCATAAGTAAAATTCAACATTCTTCTGAAAAACGAGTTAAAAAACCTCTCCCCATCCCTGGTCCCTCGCACATAAAGGTGTAAATTTAATGTGCAGTCTGTCCTTGCTCTTGGGAGTTTGGGAAAATCGGCACTACACTGAGTGATGTAAGGAACCCAGAACAATAGCAGCAGTGTGCATTAGTGCAAGTCACACATGGGCCTTCAATCGAAAGGAAATATTTTAAAAACAGATTCACTGTGTGACTAGAGAAGATAAACCACATGGAAATGTCAAAGGAATTGGACCTGATTGTCAGTGGGCTTTGCTTTTATATCTTTGGTGAGTCAATTTACCTGATGGCTCCAATTGCTTAGTCATGAGCGCTGTCATTCATATTTTGATTAATTATACACAATACTGCATAAATAGGAGACAGTCTGTTTGTACCCACACATCAATTAATCATTGTGCTCTACATGCTGAACTTATGTACCAAGTCCTGTCTGATGCTTCACTTGGGCTTTTATTCTTAAAGTTGGCAACTAGTGACATCTTCTAAAGGATGCATTGCACTGAGCATCCCCTTCTCCCAATCCCACCAACCCCCAAACTCTCCAGTTCTGATGAAATGTCGACTGCTTCTCTTTCCATAGATGTTACATGACCTGCTAAGATTTTCCAGCATTTTCTACTTTTGTCCCAAACTCTTCTTCCTTTGTGTTTTCCACCTGACTTGGTGTTCCTGACTGTTTAGCCCATAGTGCTGAATAGGAACAGTGGAGAGAATGCAGATGGAGACGAAGACCCTACACCCCAAAAGCCCACTGATAAATTTTGATTTTCAAGCCTCCACGGATGCTGCCTGACCTGCTGAGTATTTCCAGCATTTCCTGTTTTTCAGATTTCCAGCATCTGCAGTTTTTTCTTGATTTCTCCTAACACATTGTAGGAGAGGTACTGTTAACCATTTCACTAGTTAATTACAGAATCATATAAGTTAAAGCCATTCTGACCCACGATATCTGTGCCAGCTCTTCAATAGAGGCCATCTACTGTGGTATTATATCCCCACTCTCTATTGTAAATTTACATCCGTTCAATTATTCACCCAATCTAATATAATGATCTTGATAATAAAGAATGGGATAAAAGCAACAGAGAGAAAGGATCAGAGCAAATCAAGACTGAGAATCAGTTTGGGTGGAGCTAAGAAACAATAAGGGCAGAAAACATTGCTTAAATACTGGATATAGGCTCCCGCATTGTAGCAGTAATATGGGACATAGTACAAATCAGGAAATCAAAGGTTACAGGGGGAAGTTTAAAGGTGACATAGGGGCATGTTTTTTACGCAGTGAGTGCTAAGTGCCTGGAGTGGGTTACCAGGGGTGATAGTGGAAGCAGGGAGTTTGGGGGAGTTTAAGAGGCTTTTAGATAGAAACATGAATATAAAGGGAAGGGAGGGATGTGGATGATACACAGGAGGAGGACATCTAATGTAAATTGGCATCAAGATCG
>JARFYF010000017.1:12691302-12706046 GCA_030265395.1 Rhina ancylostomus | reverse complement strand
GAAATGATCTGTATGGATGGCATGCAAAACAAAGTTTTCCACTGTACCTCAGTACATGTGACAATAATAAACCAATTTTCCAATTTAATCTCAATAATGATGACTGTTATACCACTGGATTATTGTGAAACACCTCTGGTTCACTAATGTTCTTCATGGTAGGAAATCTGTCTTCCTTGCCCACTGTTCTACATGTGACTCAAGACCCAGCAGTGTGGTTGACCCTTATCCCTTTGAGGCCCACACAGTTCAGGTGCAATTAGGAACAGGTAAAAAATTCTGGCCAATGACATTCACAGCCTGTGATTGAATTTTAAAAACTGTGCACAGCAAGTTGCTACCCATACTGATGAGAAAAACAGATCTCCTTAGATGACGAGTGGAGGCTTTGCCTTGTGGAAGAATGTTGAATGAGAAGATGTTCCTGACTTAAGCTGGCAATTCAGAGGATCTTTTTGTTCAGAGGTTGTGAACCCTTGGAATTCTCTACCCCAGAGATCTATAGAGACCAAATCATTGAACAGAGTTAATGGAGAGATTGATAGATTTTTGGACAATGGAAGGTGAGGGTCAAGGGACAGGCAGCAGAATGGAGGTGAGACCAGGATCAGACTGAGAGGAGGTATGGCCAACCCCCGCTCCTGTTTCTTAAGTATCTTGGTTATGTTGGAAGAGGAATCAAACTGGGCAAGGCACTGATGAAAAGATCATCAAATAGCATCATGGGATCTTGCACATCCACCTGAGGCCAAACAAAATCTCAGGTGGCATCTCCACTATGCTCACACTGGTAGACGCCACTTGTCAGCCTAAATTTTGGACTTGAGTTTCTGGGGATAGAAAATACCATCTGATTCAGATGCAAGAGCGCTACAAACCAAGCACAGCTGCAAACAAGAAGTAAACGTTTAACACACATTTATGTTCTGCAACAAGAAAGGCCTCTAACGGTTCTAGCTTTACAGCTGCCAGCTGAGGAGAGTTAAGTCTAGGTTGGAAGAGGATGAAGTGTCAGTCTCATCGTAGGTGTCTGATTTCACGTTTTGTGAGCTCAGCCCACTCAACAAGTGATTAGTCTGCCATGGGTTCGCCACAGTCCCATTGGGAGGCAGACAGGAATCAAAAGCGTTTAGAGGTGCTATAGCTCAAGGCTACTTGTTTTCGCAACAAACTGCTTTTAATGGCATTTTTGGTGCCTGAGTGTCTACGCTCTGTAATAGAGTTCAGGCCACAATTATCCACCAGCCACAGAGATACACAGAAAGTTTTCTTTCTCTCCCCTTCTACAGCCAGTCCCAACATAAACCAATACCTGCAAGTGCAGAATACTAGCCCTGGTTAACGGCTGCATACTGCGGTGGTACAGTCACCTGGACACGTGGGAGTGAAGGTGGGTCAACCACTTCACCACGTTAATATCACATGAAATGCATCAGCTTGGGAACATGACCAGGACTCTCCGGTAATTCTAAAGAAAACTCAGGACCCCTCAGGGGGTTTCCTTCGAAATCCACCTCATTGTACGTCGGGCCTGCCTCTGCATGAATACCTGGGACGATGGCTGTGCACCCGAACTCAGGACTCGTGGGCCTCAAGTTTCAAGAGGTGTGCGCCGTGCTTGGGGATCTGCACCTGCGCCAATTGGAACTCACAGCCTGAAAGGTTACATGGACACCTTTTTTTGGAACAGCTCCCAGGTCTGTTAACACTCAAGTATTGTTGGCAACGTTCCTGTCAGGTTTATTCTGGGCTTGTGTGAGGGCCAGGCAGGGGGAAATGAGATATTCTTTCCACTGGCAGGAGAGTTGATGACCAGATGGCATGGATTTAAGGTCATTGTCCTAAAAGTGAGAGGGATGGAAGGGAACCATTATTTACATTGTCCTTTATGATTCACTGCATTAAAAGGAGATGGAAGCAGATGGACAGTAACTTTGTTAAGGAGAAAAAATAATTACAGGAATATGATGAAAGGGTAAGTGTTGGGAATAATTTTTAAAGGGCTGGCACAGACTTGATGGGCTGAATGGCTTTGTGCTGTGCTCAATGATACTGTGAAACGCCAGCAGCTGCTCCAAGTGCAATATTAATGCTCCCTCATCCATCTCTGGCAACCTCACCCCACTGCCTCAGGGATTCAATGGAAAGAAATGCCTGACCGTGGAGAGTGAGATTTGATTTCAGTGCCACACCCATAGACTGCTCTCAGCCTGTGGGAACAACAGCCATGATAAAGTAGAAACACCTAATCAAATTTTGCTTGATAATTATCCCTGAGCAATGTTAAAGGCACAATGTAAATGCACAATGTGTTGTTTCTGCTACTGAAATCGAGTGGTTCCATCAACAGTCTGAAGGCAGTACTGGAAGACTGCAGCGAGCTCAGATGGTTTTGAGATTGCAGTCAATTATGGAGTCAGAGAGGAAGAAGGTCATGGGAGGATTTGAAAACAGGGGTTAAGAATTTTACCGCTGTGTATGTCTGCGAAGTATACTGAGGTACAAGTGGCTCCAGCTCCCAAACATATGGTCTGGTTAAAACTTTGGAGTAAACTTCCTGGGTTTCCCTGTACATAAGAAGCCTTGTGTTTCATTCAAGTGATTGTTTTGAAGCCAACATTTTTCCCATTCATTCTAATGGAAATATACAAGAATTCATTTTCCAAATCTACACTCCTAGCATGGGGATTCACACACCAGGATATGATAGGCATGCTACTTAAGCATAGAAGAAACCTTATTTTCTTTAGAAGATAGTTTATGTGCTGCTCCTATCATCAATAGTTCTCTTTAATACAAATAATCAGAAATTTTCAGGATATACACAAGAACCTAAGAAATGAACTAAGGACCATTGAAATACTTTTGAACATCAGTCAATGTTGTACTGTAGGAAATGCACGAGTTAATGCAAGTTTTGACATTTATCATTGTGTTAATGATTTGATAATACGTTGAGTGTCAAAGTTTGCAGGCTGTTTGTTGGCCAGGAGACCATCAAGTACTATCCCAAGTCCTCCACGTGTTAACTGTGGCTCAGCTTCTTATACCTTTGCCATTGATTCCAAAGACTATGTCTCAAGTCCCATTTGAGCTCGAGCGCCCCTCCTGACCTTCTAGTGCAGTCCTGAACAAATGCTGCACTGCTGGAGACACTGCCTCTTGGATGAGATGTTAACTCTCATTTGGGAGTAAAAGATTTCCCCAAATCAGGGGACATTGGCCCAGCATCCTGGCCAATATTTATCCTTCAACCTATCCATTCATTATCACATTGCTCCTGAAGGAACCACAGAACTCGACTGCACAATGGAGACCATTCAGCCCCTTGCATCCATGCTGACCAAATTTGCATTTAAGATTAAACCCACTACCCGGCTTTGCTCCATAGTCCTAAAGGTTGTGACGCTTCAGGTGTTCATCCAGGTGCTCATCCAGGTGCTTTAAAAATGGGGAAGGTCTCTGTCTCCACCACATTTTCAGGCAGTGAGCACCAAACCCCACCACTTGTTGAAACATTTTACACCCTATGTGCCTCCTACCAGTTACACCAGTGCCTCCTAGCCACAGACTGGTCTGCTAAAGGGAATAGGTCCTTTCTGTTTTACACTATCCAGGCCTTTCATAACTTTACACTCCTCAATTCACTCTCCCCTCGGTCTCCCTTGTTCCAATGTCAGTTTGGACAGTGTCTGTTTGTTGCTCGAATTCTCCAGCCCAGGCAACAGCCACAGAAATATCCTCTGCACCCTCTTTGCTCATTCACCAGCTGCAAATTGTCCACCATCCATTGAGCAGAGAGTTACACCCGGTGTCACAACAGTGACTATGCTTCAAAGGGTACTTCATGGGGGAACATCCTGTAGGAAGGATGAGATTGCACCGGAGAGAGTGCAGAGGAAGTTCGATGGATTAGCGGACTTTAGAAATGGGGAGAGATTGGACAGATGGGGCTTGCTTTCCAGGGAGCAAAGGAGGTTGAGGGGTACCCTGGTAAAAGTATATGAGGCATAGATAGTCAAAATTTTTTTCCCATTGTAGGGGTACCAAACGCATGAGGGGATAGGTTTAAGATGAGAGGAAGGAGTTTTAAAGAGCATCTGCAGGGAAAGATTTTTTTTACACAGAGAGTGCTGATATCTAGAATGCACTACCAGAGGAAGTGGTGGAATCAGTGACAATTACTATGTTTAAGAGGTATTTAGACAGACACAAATAGGCCAGGCATAGAAGGATACAGGTTCCTAATATAGGCAAATGGGATTAGTGTAGGTGGGCAAAGATATCAGCATGGACACAGGCCCGTTTCTGTGCTGTACAACTCTATGACTCTATTAGCTGCAGAGGGCTTTAGCATGTCCTAAGGATGTGAAAGGGGATATAAAGATGAAACATTTTCTTTCTTTAAAGAAAACAGGATTTTTTTACAGCCACCCAATTAGACAGGTGGTGTCTCAGCTCAAAGTCTTGTCCAAAAAGTGGTTTCTCCTACAGTGCAGCATTCTTCCTGTGACCACTGAAGCATCCTTCTGCACAGTGCATTCAGGTTAGAATATGATCAGAAGACACTGCCACAGTGGCAGGACAAAGCAGGTCTCTAATTCTGGGCTTGATTTAAGCAGTTTAGGAATGGAAGGAAGGAGAATGAACTTCTCTCCTGTGGTTCTAAAACTAAAGAGGACGTAATGCAAACTAAAATGGCTTCTGATCATTATGGATCACCCAACTTGACGTCAGATCTCCAATTAGGCTGAGCATAAATTTCAACTCTTTCCATGACAGCTAACACGTACCTCAGGCTTGTTTTGGAAGGAGCACATTAAGGATACAGGTCTCCCTTACAGGCCTATTCATTCGGGGGTTTTGGGGAGGATGGGTTGGGGTGTGGGGAGGAAAGAAGTCTGCACCATCAAACTGAGGCAGCAGTCATCTTGAACCAGACTGAGCGACCCACTTGTTCACAAGATCAGCAGCAGACATCTGAAGATTCCTCTGGAGTGAATGGCCACCCTCACCGCAAACCAAGGAGCCAGGGTTAGGCCAGTGACAGGCACGAAAACCAAAGATAAACCAGCTTCAGCTACCAGTCCCCCGAAACCTGGCTGTGGTAACCCTCATCTGGCCAAGGACTGGTTTGAGGGCCAGCAAAGATGACAACAAAAGCTGCTCACTTACAATGGAGTGATGGCTCTTTGTTAGTCAAAGGCAGTTAGAGGATAAGCAGCAACAACATCTAAACACAGTTAGATCAGCTCTGATCTCACTGAATGATGGTAGGACAGGTTTGAATTCCTAATGCCCTATTGCTGTACTTCTTGGTTAGAATAAAACTCACAGAAGTAATACACAAGTGGAGAAGGAAGACCTACCATTTCTGTCCTGGCACCGGCTGCTTCAACTGGAAATATGTCAGCAAACCTTGCTTCTTTGTCCTTTCCCTGCATCCCTATGTACTAATCCTCCTAAATGAGGTAGACACTTACCACATTAGCTGCTTTCCATAAAGCACTCTAATAACGTTACATAAAGAAAAAAAAATCAACCTTATCAATGTCAGATTTTAGCAGCGTTTTACTCCCAATCCATGTCAGGCAGGTAGTAACCTGCAGTTTATTGATCCACCCAAGGATTGGCTGCACAGCCACCAAGAAGATTTAATAATCATCAAATGTATTTTTTTACAGTAAATATATAACAGTGGTTTCCCACTTAAATTGACTTTTGTACTTGATTTCACTGGCACTCGACTTGCCAAGGATCCAAGAACATGCAATAAACAATCCTGTTGTAGCACTAAAGGATGGTAGAAGCCAATTCAATAGCAACTTTTGATCTTTACGGCCTGTCAGTTTCTCTTCAGTAAGTATTATTTCAATCTTGTCTATGCCTGAACTATAATATCATACTGAACATGCAGTCAGTTAAGTGTGGAACATGGAGATATGCGTATTGTGGCCTTGTGTGATCTCTTTTTAAAATAGTTTTAGAATTGGCAGGGGGAGGGGTGTGGATGTCTGGAACCTCTGGTTTATCATATTCTGCAGATAAGGAAGTTGTGCCTAAATGCCATTAGAACATAGAACACTACAGCACAGTCCAGGCCCTTCAGTCCACAATGTCATGCTGATATTTTATTCTGCTCTAAGATCTATCTAACCCTTCCCTCCCACATAGCCCTCCATTTCTCTATCATTCATGAATCTACCTAAGAATCTCTGAAATGTGCCTTAAGTATCTGATCCTAAACCCCTGCTGGCAGTGCGTTCCACGCATCCCCCACTCTCTGTGTAAAAAACCTACCTCTGACATCCCCCTTATATCTTCCTCCAATCACCTTAAAATTATAGAACCATAGAACAATACAGCACAATACAGGCCCTTCGGCTCACCATGTTGTGCTGCCCATCAAACCACACCTCACACTATCTAACCCTTTCCTCCCGCATATCCCTCTATCCCACATTCCTCCATATGCCTATCCAACAATCTCTTGAAAAAATTATGCCCCTTTAGATCTCTTTGAAGAAGTAATGTCCACAGAAAACTTGCATTTATATAGCATCTCTGACATAATGGAAAGCCCCAAGTCATGGAATTATACAGCATGGAAACAGGCCCTTCAGCCCAACTGGTCCATGCCTCCCAAAGTTTCCCATCTAAGCCAGTCCCATTGGCCTGCCTTTGGTCCATATCCCTCTAAACCTTTCCTATTCGTGTACTTGTCCAAGTGCATGTTGTTAATGTACCTGCCTTAACCACTTCCTCTGGTAGCTCATTCCACATACCACCCTCTGGGTGAAAAAGTTGCTCCTCAGGTTCCCATTGAATCTCTCCCCGTAAACGTATGCCCTCTGGTTCTTGAGTCCACAACCCTGAGAAAAAGACTGTACACATTCACCCTATCTATACCCCTCATGACTTTATACACTTGCATAAAATCACCCCTCATTCTCAACTTGCTCAATCTCTCTCTATAATTTAGTCCCTTGAGTTCCAGTAAGATCCTTGTAAATCTCCCCTGCACTCTTTCCAGCTTAGTGGCATCTTTCCTATAGCAAGGTGATCAAAACTGAACACAATATTCCACATGCAGCCTTGCCAACGTCTTGTACAACTGCAGGTTAGTAAAACTTTGACAAAATTTGATACCAAGCCATGGAAAGAGATATCACACACACACATCCAAAGGGTTGGTCAAAAAGTTAGGTTAAAGAAGCATCTTAAGGGAGGAAAGAAAATTAACACTGGTGAGTTTTAGAGAGGGAATTCTAGCCCTTCAGGATGAAAACTCAACTGTCGTTGGTGGAACAATTAAAATCTGGGGAATACAGCAAGTGGAGTGCAGTTTTGAAGGTTTTGAAGGCTGGGAGAAAGGCTAGAGTGATGGGAAAAAAAGTGGAGAGTGCTGTGTGTATGAGGAGAGGCCATTAGAAAAAGCTGAGCATTCTTAATTTGAGGTGCTGAAGTGCAACCGGAACAGCAGTCAGTGTAGGTTAGCAAACACAGCCATCGATGCATCCGTGGCTAACCCTATGACTTCTTGCACTTTGACCTCTTGGTAGACATTCATCACATCTTACACCTTCTGGAAGGCTTTTCTGGAAGGCCTCAGAGTGCATGGGCCTTCAGTCTAAATCTAAGTATGGTTAAAGGATTAGGTGAAGAATAGAAAGCAGATACTCATCAGTACTCATGTTGCAATGGAGCAGGAGTGGGAGAATATTAGGGTTAGGTAGACAATATTAACTGTGGCATCCTAGTGGTCACTTTCCTAGTCGTTCTAATTTATGTCAGTGACTTGGATTCAGAATTCAGACCGTATCTGGTCAAGGTTTTGCATGGGATGATACTATGCATCTGAAAAAGTGCAACTGAGAAATAGTTCGGTGAAGGACTTGCATTTCTGCAGCCACTGTCAATGTCTCAGACCATTCCAAATACTTTATAACCAAGGACATCCTTCTCAGGTGCTGGGGCTCTGCAGGAATGATTCGAGCAGAATGTAAATGATAAGCAAGAGAAGAAACATAATACAGGCAGACGTAAAGTAAGAAATTAAAAAGTGGGCAGGAAACTTAGTTTGTAACTGGTGTTGTAGCAACCTGGAGAAGAACCGAGGAGGTAGAACTTCAGTCACAGTTGGTAGCGTTGAACATGCAATGTCTCAGCTGCATGCCGCAATCCACTTGAGTCGTGATGACTTCCAGAAATTTGGTTTGTCCCCTTTGACTCTCACCAACTTTTACCGATACACCATAGAAAGCATCCTATCTGGATGTATCACAGCTTGGTACGGCAACTGCTCTGCCCAGGATTGCAAGAAACTGCAGAGAGTTGTGGACACAGCCCAGCGCATCACAGACATCAGCCTCCCCTCCTTGGACTCTGTCTTTACCGCTTGTTGTCTTGGCAAAGCAGCCAGCATAATCAAAGCCCCCACCCACCCAGGACATTCTCTCTTCTCTCCTCTTCCATTGGGTAAAAGATACAGGAGTCTGAGTGGTACTGTAACGTGACTTAAGGACAGCTTCTACCCCACTGTAATAAGACTATTGAACGGTTCCCTTATACAATGAGATAACTATGACTTCACGATCTACCTTATTGCACTGCACTTTCTCTGTAGCTGTGCCGCTTTGTACTGTTATTGTTTTTACTTGTACTACATCAATGCACTGTGTATTGAATTGACCTGTACGATCAGTATGCAAGACAAGTTTTTCACTGTACCTTGGTACAGGTGACAATAATAAACCAATACCAATTAGTTCTATCATATTTCAGAACTTGCTTTCTAGCCTTAAATTCTGATTTTTCTAATCATGTTGCTTTATTAAATCTAGCTTTGTATGTGATGCATGAAACATTCCATTGGCTCCATTATACCTCTATAAATTTATTTTTTCACTCTTTGAAGCTTGCTTCTTGTGAATCTGAAGTTAGTCTAGTAAATAAGATCTATTTCAGAAAGTCAAGACCAAATTCAGGATATGTTATTCACATTGCTTTTACATTTCAATGCACCTGAAGCTTTCATTAGAAGACATCTATGGCGTGATCATAATTCTGTCATGTATTAGATGCAAGTTTTGTTTTTGTTGGTGCCTTTTAGAGTGCTGATATACAGCAGTTTTTGTATATTTTTGCGTAGGTGTTTGCTTCATTTGATGGTAATACTTCTAAATAATTCTATCACTAAGCACTTCCTAAATTCCAAAACTGGTAAGCATAAGTTGAGCTTGGGTTAATTCTGCCTTAATTGTGATCACTTTGTATAAAATAAAATGTCCTGTGGACTGCTTCTGAGAGGCAGCAAACATTCTGCCCCTGCAAAGTACTGCTTTGCTGTCACCTTCTAACAGTTCTCAAATAAAAATCTTAATTTCAAACCAGATGTTTTGGATGCAGTTTTTAACTTGACTGTGGTAAAAATTGTACAGTATATTCAGAACAAAGGTGGGAGTACAGAGTGCTTTGATGCATCATGCACAAAGACAGTAAATTATTCATTCAAGATCTTTATTCACCATTGTTGTTCACTTGAATCTGGAGTACCTCATCCTGATTATTTTATAAAGGTTTAAGGCCTGGAAATTCTTGCGCAATTGGAAGGAAGCAGCATTAAATGATTGTTGCATGGCAAACCAAGGATCTTTTCTTTACAAACCTTACCTGTGTACTTCTAATGTGAGTGTGATGAATGTGTGCAAAAGCCTTTCCTCTGCAAACTGAGAGGAATGTATATATTTTCCATGGGATAAGGGAGATAGGAATTGCAGGGGTCAGGCCAGTGGAGGAGGGTCTTAACAGGCCAGATGTGAGGGGAAGAAGAGCGAAATTTGTGTGAGGAAGATTATGTAGATTGCAACTTGTTTGGGGGCACCAGAGGGAAAGCCACCATCGCTCACCTGAAGTGGCTCTGCCTTCTGAGGCCTACTCCTTTTTACTCTTGATTTTCCACCCCACCCCCCTTTCCCACTCCCAACCTTTTAACCGCAGGCCATACGCGCTTAAAAATCAGGTAAGTAGCACCTCATTATGTGCTTTGCACTATTGACTACCACTACACACATGCAGATGTCTCTGTCCATTAGCCTGTCAGAAGCGCAGAGGACCTGCTGGAAATGTTGCAAACCTTGTGAAGCTTGCAATAAGTCCCAGGTCATGCTTTCCAACAGAATTGTATCAAGCAGTGCATGTAAACTTTCTGCTTTGTGTAGGATTTCTAGGCCCTGGTAGATGCTAGTAGAGAAGACTATATGCCTTTTATAGATATTAGATATTGTCCCATCATATGGCCTTCCTTGTGCTCTTACTCTTTTTTATTATTCATCCACGACCAGCAATATTCCTGGCAGGGGCATTCCAATATGCTGTCAGTGTTGCATAAAAAAATTCTTATATTGTTTTTATTCTTATATTCTGTTTTTGTTGATCTCCTTGAATTCATGTTATCTAGTTGCTGACTTGCTGATTTGTGAAAGTTGTTACTCCAAGATTACCTTTACTAAATGCAATTTTATCTAAAAAAGAAGCATGTTAGTCACTTCTCATCCCTGACACTGTTTCAGCAAATTTCTTCCATACCTGACTTTGATATTTTGCCCAAAATAGAACACTTTTACAGGGTTTGATTTCAAGTTATGAGTAGAAACAAGATTTCTCCTTTCCCACTTGGAGCCAGGTAGAGGGGAATTCTGCTGTCCAGCAATACTGATGTCATCAGCTGGCTGAGCAGCCACACAGATTTAAGAATTCTGAACCAGTTTTTACTAAAATAACAATCTGGGAGATTTGACTTCTATTAAATGTTTGATGACTTGATTTGTTTCTGCTCCATGATTTAGAAGATGATTCTTACAATAATGTTTGGATACCTGCCCTTCCAGTTACATTATTATTTGGTCTGGATCCTTGTCATTTGATGAGCTAAAAGACCAAAATTGGGAGTCAATCATGACCAATACAACTAGCAGTTTTGTAAAGATACCATATCTCTAATGGTGGGGGGGGGGGGGCTGGGAGGGAAAGGATGAAATGAAGCTATGTCCTAAGTGAGGGTTGGAGGAATAATTATGAAAGAAAACAGTGCAAAAGTAATAATTAAATAAAGGAAGAAATGTTATGTTTTTGTTTAGGTGTTTATAGTTAGTGCAATACCAGAGATCCCAATGATGTATTAAGCAGTTTTATCATCAGAACAATTTATTCTTGCTTCACAATATGAGTTGAATGCAACTAAGACCAGTCAGGTTAGGTGTATTCTCCCATTCAGCCTATATGTTAAGGGAACTGAATCATGATTAGATGTAGCATATAGTAACTATTAATTTGGCTGCTATCAGTGTTTATAACTTGTTTCTGTTGTATTGACAGAATTTCTTGAAGAAGTCTATCCAGTGTTCGACTTGCGTGAGAATGGACGTGACTGGAAAGCTTGTGTGGCTGCTATAAATAGTTCCATTCGCAGTATAAGGCATGACCTCAGGAAGTCCCTGCCAGGCTATTACAAGAAGCAGCATCCTCAATACTTTGGTTTGTATTACAAGAAACAGCCAGACAATCAGAGCAATAAATTTGGTGGTACTCACAGCACTGACCCCCAAGAAAATTTCAGTGGAGACACAAACATCCTCTGACCATCATCTTAAAAGGGATGGATACTGAAAATGAAAAATGAAGTATAAATTTGAGGGGAAATAAATAATCTATTGTTTGAAAGAATAAGGTCTTTGGAAGTATACATAATTATTTATGTTTATAATAAGTCTGAGTTTGACTGAGCTCTCCAAGTATGTAAAGTTGTGCTTTAATACTATAGTTTTATTTTTGTGTGCTTGTCAATGTTTGCATTCATGCAGTAATCAAAAGTGTGAATTGCAGAATGGCAAAAAAAAATGGGGGGGGGAATAATTATCGCAGAGCAGGTAGCAAATGAACTTGCACAAACTGAATGATGAAACAGAATATTTGAGGTAACCTTACTGTGAATTGCTGCTGAAATTTACTTACAGGGAGAAGACTGTATGTTCAAAGATATTTTATGAAATACACTCAGTGATGTTTCTATGAAGATTTTTGATCTTTGCTTTGAGTTGTATTTTTTTCCTGTGTTCTTGATGCACCTCGACAAGTGTTCCTCGTTCTCCTCTCCAGACAGAATACTTAATTGTTGTAACGATGTTAACTAACCAAGCAAGAGCTATCATGGCTACATTTGACAATTTGGTCTGTTTTGGAACCCTGGGATTTGAACTTTATTGAGGAAAAGAAAAAGTGCAATCAGAAAATAATGTAAAGTGTTTGGATTGGGAAGGGAGAAGCAGGTGATGCAACTGTTTAACATTTGTGGAGTTTTGAGTTGACTTCATCCCAAATTAGTAATCGAACATCTTTTATGAAAACCCTATATGAATTTGGGACAGTCTTGACCCAGTTGTTTACAAGTATAATGCTTTTCACACTGTTGTCACTAAATTCCTCATGTTACTTAGAGGCCATTGGGATTGCTGTTCTAGGAAACAAAAAACTGCACACTTATGCAATAGAAAACAACAGTGAGGTTTAAACCACAGATGGCCCTTTATTGAGTTGTTTGAGTGGAAGGTAATCATTCCATCTGGCTGGATTAATCCCCAACCTTGAGGTATTTGATAAAGACACTGGATTTTTAAAGTATTCAGCAGCAAAAGTGACATATAAACAGTATATGAATGAAAGATGGGCTTCAGAGCCACTAATGCTTTGCCTTTTTCAGAAGTATGATGCTTAAATTGTAAAACAAAAACTGAAGTGTCATTTAATGAATATCATTTTGTTAAACATATTTCCTGCTGGCACTCTTTATACATGATTTAACTTAAGACTACAAATTGTATTCTTGTAGAGCTATAATAAAATTTTCTGTATCTAATTTTATTTTCAGTTTTCTATCTACAGTCTAGAAGGAGCCCCCCCCCCCCATTTATATGAAAACCATACATCCTTGGTTCACTTCTAAATCACCAAACTTCAATTATGTCACTTGCTATGGATTCCATTTGGCGTAAATAGTTTCTTTTAATCTGCCTTTCATCCTCTATGGTTTTAAATCCCTTATTTAGATCACACCTGGACAGATGATCAAGGTCATTTAAAGGAAGGTTTATGCAATTACGTCCTCTAACACAGAATATAAAATCTGGTGAATCTAACCAATACCCTCTGAAGATCAATACATGTTTCCTAATGCTCCAAAAAGCTAAAGATGAGCTTTTAGCCAGGGCTCTACTTAAAATTCCAACTTGGCATTCTATTGTATCACTTATATACAATTGCAAATACTCATCAATCAACACTTATTGATATTAAAACTTTCTATCAACTTGCTAGTAAAATGCTCCCATCCTTCTCCAATAAAATATTGAGGACCCTACAATTTTCCCTGACAAATTTCATCAGTCATTAGCTTTCCCATACATTCAATCTCCCTCAATAGCAGGATGCTGAGTGGAGAGATAATGAGCAGGTACTTCAGTTGGTATGACATGACTCATGGTGTCCCACATGGATGTGTCAGGGCCAAAACTATTCACTGCATTTATTAATTAGATGAGAGATGGAGTCACGTATTCAGGATTAGAAAAACAAAAGGAGTGCGTTGCATATGGTGTAGATGGAAACATAACATTATGAAGAGATATTAATAGACTAAGCAGATAGGAAAAAAGTGACAAACAGATTTCAATACAGGAATGCAAGACATCATCAACTTGGGATCTAAAACAAAAAGATACGAGTACTGGAGCATTGAAAAGCTCATTCAAAGTGGGAGACAGGGACTAAGAGGTCCAGGCACACAATTAAAATAATTTTGATAGATGAAAATTCAGTAAGACTAGTGGAATGCCAATCTCCATACTAGAATGGAAGAAGAAATTCTCCCATACCTATTCAAAAGCCTTGCAGGTCCAAGCACCACACCTTAAGACAAATGATTTGGACCTGGAGGAAGTGCAGCATAAATATACTAGAATGATACCTGGATTCCAAGAATTAAGAGTGATTAATCAAACTAGAATTGTATTCCCTGTGGTAACTACAAATTAAGGGTAATACAATTCTGTATGATATTAAAGGGAAACTGACAGACAAGAGATAAAAAATCTGTTGGAGATTTGGCATGTCATCAAAGACTCTGACAAACTTCTACAAATGTAGAGTGGAAAACATTCTTACTGGTTGTATCATGGCCTGGTATGGAAACTCCAATGGTAGGAACTCAAGAGGCTACAGAGGATGGTGAACTCAGCCAATTCCATCACGGGTATAGCTGTTCCCACCTTTGGGGACATCTGTCAACATTTCGAGTCAAAACTCTGCAGCGAGATGGGAGATAAACTTTCTGTTGTTTGCAGCCACAACCTAGGAGTTGAACCACGTCTTTCAGGAATGAATTTAAGACGTACTTATGCATGCAAGCTGTGCTAGAAGCTTGGAAATGACAATTGATACTGGATGAGATTGTTTCAAATCTATGATTGGTAATTTTTGCTAACCGAAATCAAAGGAAAGGTGGCTATATACAAATGGAGGCAGAGATTAATGTCTCTCAAATCAGGTTTCTTCCCCTGTAACTATACTGAACCAATCTCATATCACTGGAGACACAAGAAGTTCTGCAGATGCTGGAATTTGGAGCAATACACAAAAGTGCTGAAGGAACTCAGCAGGTCAGGCAGCATCCATGGAGGGAAATAAACAGT
>JARFYF010000017.1:12249874-12259947 GCA_030265395.1 Rhina ancylostomus | reverse complement strand
TAAGGATCTAGGTGGCTGAAAGCTGGGTTACCAGTCTTGGAACAATTAAAGTTAGGGGTGTGCACGATGCCAGAATTGGAGGAGAGCAGAGCTCTCAGCAGACAGGAGGGCTGATGAGGGTTACAGACTGATGAAGAGAGAGACCTTGTAAGGGTTTGAAAAGAAGAATGTAAATTATAAAAGGGGATGTTAACTGACCAAGAGCTGAAGTGGGTGATGGGTGAAAGAATCCCAGGAAAGCCATCAAAATAAATTGGCATGTTTAATTTTAAATCTAACATAAAATACTGTGTCTAGAATGATGTATCAATATTCCTTCCCTACAACTACTGGGGCTCCATATCATGTAATTCTGTACTGGAGTTAATTTTTGAAACTGTTAATTTTTGAAACTGAGCAAGGAAAGATATCAGCTTCAAACTCAAAACACATTATGCTTGGCACCTTCTGATTAATCTGTTTGTATCTAGCTCGGATTCAATCTCCAGGCATTCTATCAGGTTCATGGGAGTTTGTAGCAGACACACATTCAAAGTACAAAGGAAATTCAATTGAACATGAAGTGATTTATTATGTAATTCAGTATGGCTCTGAGCAAAACCAACTAAAGATGTAGCACAAGTCACTGTTGGATGATTTCTGAGGCTGGATTTGACCTTAACACTCACAATGGGAAGATAATACTGCATGTACAGAAGGAAAAGCTTCCGTTTTAAGTAAGACAGGATTTCAGATGGGGCGGGGATGTCACATAATAGTTTAAACAAATAAGAAAAAGAAACAAAAATGATGCTATCACTGAAATAATGGGGACGGGATAATATTTAATCTTGTACATTTGCATCATTGTACAAGAATACCTGCATATTTGTACCAATATATTAAAACCCTACAATAGATGGTTAGAGATTACTTGAGCCTTGAAATTTTCCTTGTGAGGTATTGCATATTTCCAATTTTACTAACATGACTGATCTGTGTGACCTACATATTCAATGTTTCTGCAGCTGGGAGAACATGTGTCTCTCACAGCTTCTGCCTAGTCGTGATGAGTGCCAAGCTGAGCCTACAGCTCTCGAAGACAAAGATTGCTTAGAACGTTTGTAAGAAACATTCCCAAACATGAGAGAAGATCTGATGAAGTAACAAAATAATTCAGCCACAAATAAAGACTGTTAAGCATAGCCTGTCCTTTTCCTTATCTCCAATGGACAGGCAATATGTTTTAACATTGTACACGTATCCCACTCTAAAAGTCATGTTGGTAGTACATCATGATTAGGGTAACCTGGAGCCATACGAATAAACATATCGCCAAAAAGTCCAATAAGGAAGTCCATGGATACAGCTCTTCCCACCATCGAGGACATCTACAAGAGGTGATGTCCCAGGAAGGTGGTACCACCATCTGGGCTATGCCCTCTTTTTCATGCTGCCGGCAGGCAGGAGGTACAGGACACTGAAGACCCACACCTCAAGGTTCAACAACAGCTTCTTCCCCCCACTGCCATCAGGTTCTTGAACAGATCTGAAAAACCCTAATTCTACCCTGGACTATATTTCTTTTTCCCTCTCTCAACTTGCACTAGTGTCATTATTTTATTTTGTCATGTAAGTGATGTATAATTTGTTAATTTAAGTTCATGTTAACTTATGTTTGTCACATTGGTGATGCACAGTGCTGCTGCTGCAAAGAGCTCATTTTCATGGCATTTATACCCTGGGTATGTGTGCCCACGACAATGAACTTGAACGAACCTGAGGAATTGACAAGACTTCTACAGAAAAAGAATGATCAGAATGTGGGGCTTGCCACCTTATGAAGTAGCTGAAGCAATACCATGTGTGCTTTAGAGAGGAAGGAAGATGGTAGGATATGTTGTTACAGTGTGATGACGAGCTTGAGTGGGGCATAAACAATCAGTTGTGGCCTGTTTCAGCACTGCACTGTACTTTCTATTTGACAATCACCCAGAAAGCCTTTCCTCTTATTAGTTTTCATCAACATTTTTCAATTGAATGATCTAGTTGCTTCATAATGATGTCTGGTATTTCTATCAAGCAGTACAACCATGTGTACCGAGAGCAACATTTATCTTTAAAAGGGACTTTTTGAATGGCGCAGGAGAGGAGCTGTGAGCCTCACCAACACTTTGTGAGTTTGCATTATGATCAAAAGGAGACTAGCCAAGCTCAACACTAAGATCCACAGTATGAAACAAAGGTACTGGGGAAGGTGCTGAAATAACTGCAGGTGATTCATTCCATCGCCCAGACTATGGAATTAATCCTCTGCAGTTATTTCAGCACTCAGACCGAACAGCATTTCACTACCTGTAGCTGCAAGTCCCATTAACTAAAGATTGAAGAATTTGTCTTGTTTAAATTAAGCAGTCTTAAACCTGAAACCAAATCTCTTTTGAACTTCTTCAAAACCTCTTAACTTTTTGTGGAAAGTTAACAATCGCTACTTCCCAAGAAATGTCCATGCACCGAGGGAATATCTTTAGACAGGTATCCCTGAAAACAACCTGCACTGGGAGTCTTGTGATGACTTTAGTAAATGCTTTTTTTTAAACTTAAAATCAGGCCCAGTGTAAAGGCAGGCTCAAGTGTTGCAAATTCAATAGCACAACCACAGAGCAGGCCAAGTGAGTCACTTTAGGAAGAGAGCTGAAGGCAGACAGTGATGACTCACCATAACACACTGGAGACCAAAGGAAGGATCATTGTTCTTCACTGCAGATACTTAAGCAGATTGTTTAGTACTTATACTCTCATCGTCAACATAAATGCAACAATATAACCAGCAGTAGGCCATCCAGCCCTTCATATCTGCTATGCCATTCCATAATATCACTACTTTTGTACACTAATTGTCTAATTTTGTTCTTTCTTGTAAAGATTGTGTATAATTTATGTTTTTCTTGTGAATGCTGCCATGTGCCTGTGATGCTGCTGCAAGGAAGTTTCTCATTGCACCTGTGTCTACGTGTACTTGTGCATGTGACAATAAACTTGACTTTGACCTTGACCTTGATTAACCCCTTACCTCACAATTCCATTAACATCGTAAAATCTATCTATTTTTGCCTTGAATATACTTGTCCTCCAGAGCCCTCGCAGGTAGAAAATTCCAATGGTTCACAACGTCCTGGTTCTGAATGGCCAACCCCCGGCTCTGAGTCTGTGACCCCTGATTTTAGACTCCCCTGCCAGAGGAAATATCAATGCTGTAGCTGCTCCTGCAGGACTCTTGGGAAGTTTTGAAGATTTCAATTAAATCATCTTTCATTCTTCTAAACACAAGAGACCACAGGCCCATTGTGCCTAATGTCTTCTCATACAACAAAACCCGCCATACCTGTGAACCATTGCTGCACTCCCTCCTTCCTCGCATATGCTTCTTTAGGTAGGGAAATCAAACCTGCACGCAGTATTCCAAATGCAGTCTCACTATGACCCCATGTAAGTGGAGCAAGATGTCTCTACTCTTGTATTCAAATAAAAGGAAACATACATTTGCCTTCCTAATGGGTTGCTGTACCAACTCGATAACCTTCAGTGGTTTGTGTACAATGACACACAGGTCCCTCTGAACACCAATACTTTTCATTCTCCTATAATCTTAAAAATACTCCATCTTTCTATCTTTTCCACATTATATTCATCTGTCCTGGCCTTTGTCCATTTACATAACCTGCCCATATTCCTCTAAAGTTTTTCTGCATTCTATCATGGGCCATTCTGTACCAAGACAAACTTGTATATGTTACACTTGACATCCTTACACAATCATTGATAGTAGCTGTGGATAGCAGATTGTGAGTGGCTGGGGTTCCAGCACCAATCATGCAGCACCACTCTCGCCACAGGGTCCCAATCTGAAGGCAACCTGTTTATTCATATTCTCTTTTCTCCTATCCATTAATCATCCCTCACTTCACAGCAATATATTACCCCCAATATCCTACGCTCTAATTTTATTTAATAATCTCATATGTGACACATTACCGCGCTCAAAGGTTGCTTCTATCTGGCTGTTGCAAGACTCTTGAACAGACCTCTTGTTTATTAAAAATGAACTCTTGGCCTCCCAATCTGCCTCATCTTTGCACCTACTTGTCTACCTGCACTGCACTTTCTCTGTAACTGTAACACTGTATTCTGCATTCTGTTATTGCTTTCCTCTTGTACTACTTCACTGTATTTATGTTCTGAAGTGATCTGCATGGATGGCATACAAAACTAAGTTTTCCACTGTGACAATAATAAACTAATTCCAATTATTGAAAGCTTTCTGAAAGTCCAGTCATTATATCAGCTGGTTTGCCTTTATCTATTTTGCTCCTTGCAGCTTCAAAAACAGATCTGTCAGACAGTTTCTTTTACATAAACTCAATCAACTCTGACCATTACTGTTGTCATTTTCCAGGCAGCCTGTTACCACTTCTTCAATAATAGATTCTCACATTTTCCCAGCTTATGATTTCAACTTTACTGGTTTGAAGATCCCCATTTTACCTCTGCTTCCTTTCTTCAATAGTGACGTTACATTTGCTACCTTCCAATCTGTGAAAACCATTCTAGAGCCCTTGGAAATATGGAAGCTGACCATCATCATGACTGCCACCATCAAAACCCTGGTTATCAAGTCCTGGGGATTTATCAGCTTTTAGTTCCATTAACTTCTCTAATACTTTTTTTTACAACTCCTGATTTCTCTGAGTTCATCATTCACTCTATGCCTATAGGGTCCCACTATTTCTGGAAGGTTTTCAGTGTCTTCTTCTGTGAATGCTGACAAAACATCAACTTCCCTGCCATTTCCTTCTTCTGCAGTGTAACTTAGTTTGTCTCAGTCTGCAAGGGACCCATATTAACTTTAGCTGCTCCATTCCAATCAATATTATCTATACTGTATGTGCTCTGACTGTGTGTTTTTATATTTCTTGCCAGACTACTCTTATATTTTATTTCCTTCTTAAAAAAAAATCAATATTATGCTTTTTGCAGTATTTTCAAAATTTCCCACTCTTTTTTTTGCCCTGAAGGCAGATATGTGACTGACAAACTACGTGCTAATTCTTCAAACGTTGGTCATTCTTTGTTCACTATCATACCTTTTAATGTTGTTTCCCAAATGACTATAGTTAACTCATACCTCTATTCAAACTTGGCACCCTTGCTTTGGATTGAATTCAATCACTTTCAACTTTTATAGAAATTATAAACACCATTCCCTAAAACCTTACAATAGTTAATACTTTCTCACTGCACAACGTTAGTTATAAAGTAGTCATTTCCCCAATGGTCCCCTTAGAAATAATGTTTAGTCCCCTTTTACTGCTGGTTACTACCTAACTCTCTTTCATGTTAGATTTTGGATATTTTATTTTACAGGAACCTAATGTAGCATTAGTGTTAAACACAACATTTTAATCCACAAAGAAGGTGCAATCTATTACATTGGATTGCATCCTTTTGCTGCTAAAATATGACTGTATTTAGCACTGAAGCCAAATCTGATTCCTACAAAAAAAGTGACCAAAATTAACTGTGAAAGAGGGTTGAGCTAGTTTATAGTCATAGACAGCACTAAAACCAGACCCATGTTATGGAGTCCAGATGAAGTGTCTCGACCTGAAACGTCGACAGTTTATTTCCCTCCGTGGATGCTGCTTGACCCGCTGAGTTCCTCCAGCACTTTGTGTGCGTTTCTCCAGATTCCAGCATCTGCAGAATCTCTAGTGACTACTTTACTCTTGACAGTGAAACATTTTTGAAGCTGTTGTAGGAATCACTGCAACTAATTTGCACATTGCAAGCTCCCACAAAAAAAAACAAATAATTATTTTTGCGACATTGATTGAGGAATAAATATCAGCCAGGACACTGGGGAGAACTTGGAAAACAAAAAAAAATACTGAAGCTGGATATCTGAAGTAAACACAGACAATGCTGTAAATACTCAGCAAATCAGGCAGCACCTGGGGTGGTGTGGGTAGGGGGTGGGAAAGGAAACAAAGTTAACATTTCAAGTCAAGGAACTTGTGGAAAAGTTAGAAAACAGGCATTTTGCAGAGAAAGGGGTGGGGTAGAGAGAACAGAAGGTCTTTAGAAAATCAAGAGAAAATGACCGTCACAGATCATTGCTGCTGAGGGTGAAGGTTGGTTAATTGCAGCTCGTCTGCCTGGGAGGAGATGTAAATAAAAGGCGATGAACAAGGACAGCGGAGGACAAGATAAAAGCCAAAATGGAAATCTGGAGAGAGGAGCGGATGGAGGCATTTCTGTTCTCAGTGATCTGCTTCCTAGCCCACTGAGCACTTACAATGTTTTCTGATTTTACACCAATATAACACTCTGGTTTATCTTCTGAGAAATGCTGTGGGAATTTTGACAATGCACCCAAATAGAGTTCCAGAAACAGGGCCTCCATGCTGACCACTGGGCTCCTATCCATATTAGTCCCCTCTTTCAGCACTAGGCCCAGAACCTTCTGCATCTAGGTTAAATGCTCGTCCAGACACTTCTTAAAATGTTGTCAGTGACTCTGTTTCTGCCACTCTCTCAGTGTACTCCAGGTACTCTCAGTTCTCTGGGTGGGAGAGATCCCTCTCAGATTCCCTCCAAATCTTACCCCTTACCCTAATTCTAGGACCTCTTCCACCTCATTCAGACAGATCAGCTGTGACTGAGAAGCCTTCACTACTCTCCTACATCCGGCACTGGCCTCACCTGGAACCCACCCTTTCATTCCATTTATGCTCGACATCCCTCCCCACTCCCCTCGCCCCCCCACCCCCGCAACTTAAAACATGTTTGCTTTCTAACTTTTCCTGCTTCTGATAAAAAGGTCACTGACTTGAAACGCTGGCTTTCTCCATAGATTCTGCCTGACCTGCTAGTTCCAGCATGTTCTGTTTATTTTAGATTTCCAGTACCTGCAGAGTTTTGTTTTCGTCTTTGGTTTAACATCCCATCTGAAGAAAACACCTTCAACAATGCAGCACTCCCTTAATAATGCACTGGAACTAAAACCTAGATTTTTTAAAATGCTCATCTAGAACGAAACTCAAATCCACAACTGACTGACTCAGTGCAACCCACAGAGCTATAGATCCATCTTATAAATATTACAATGTACAGAATAAACAGACAAGTTTCATAAATGTTGTTAGATTAATGGGAAGTGGTGGGTGTTTATTTCTCCAACACTAAATGTCCCCTTTCCTGTGCTATATCTGAAGACCAGTTCACGGTCACATGTTGCTCTTCAATGACTCACTCAAGTGGGCATTGGAAGGCCAGTTAGTGAATGTAGGTGGGGTATCACACCATGTCAGGGGTCTGGGGTAATGGGGAAGGGAGGCATCAAAGCAAAATTGATGCTGTTTGGTTAAAGCGTTCAACCAGATCACCAAAAGTTGCCACAGCTAACATTTGCCCTTCCACAATATATTTCTCACCATCTCCTTGGACGAGATAATGGATTTATCAGATTTTTTTTAAAGAAGATTTTGGAGATTGATTAACTAGCTTTGGGTACACTCCAAGTTGAAATTAACTGAACAAGTTCCTGGAACTTAAAGGATTCCTTCATCTCTACTTAAAGGCAACATTCAATGTTAAAGTAAATACTCATAGCTAGAAGTGCAATATAGAATTTTATTGACATCAAAGTACAAAAATATAAAGCAATGTTTTCACAAAGCAAGGTTAACAAATAGAAAATACAGTAATACCATTTTGTATACAGTCAACTTGGCCTGGATTAGTCACTGGACAAGTTTGGTTCCTGTAATCAAACCATATTGACCCTTACACAGGAGGCAATTGTTAGCCAAGATTTACTGCATTAAGTACAGAATATTTGACTACAAACTGAACATTGCAGGTATAAAAGGTCAATACAGAAATCATTCCTTTCAAACTGACAATATGACAAAACTATTTTGTACCATTATAAAGCACATTTTGATAACAGGTTTACACTTCTTAAAATGGAACAACATGCAGACGCATTGACATACAAATAATAGTCACCTGAATCACACACACATCAGACATGTACCACACAGACTGAAGAGTTGGTCTAGAAACAACAAGAATTCGATATACCTATATTCTACTAAAATACTTTGACAGATCTGATAGAACTAATAACCAATTGAGTTTAATATTGCATAGTTCACAGATATACTATTGCACCAATACAGGTCATGACAAAATCTCAAAAGCTGAAGAAACCCTTAATGCACCTTCCAATAGAAGGTCAAATTGGAAATACCAGAAAAGTATCCTGAATTCAGCAAACCAGGGAATATGTAAAAGCTTACAAGCAGTTTCACTGAACATGTTTATAATACTGGTGCATTTAAAAATAGCTAACGACAATACATCAAAAAAGAAATGATACATGTAGGCAGAACAGTTTTCTGGAAACCCTCAGCGATCGTCATCTGATAATTATCCCTGAAGATCCTAATGCTGATATCAAAGAAATTTAGTCTGTGCAAACTGACTCATTTTTTTTGGCATTGGTGATTCACCACTTTTATTGCCAAGTGGAAAAAAAACCCTATATTAATTATGGACATCCTGTCAGAATAAAAAAATAAGGATTGCTAGCTGCACAGAGGGATGCTGATATAGGTAAACTTTAAGTCCATGTTAATAATGTCCCATGGCTTGTTCTATCAGAATCTGGAAACAAATGCCAACTCTGCCATTACATAATGGGGTGGAAAATGCAAATTGCACTGGGGTGACTTCAAAAAATTAAAATAGTGAGTCAAAAAACTGCACTTTTCAAGACACACACATAATAGTGAATCCTGAATGGTAAAGTCAAGTTTGACAGAAATTGTGTATTCAATACAACTCATGATGTTTAATTTGTAAAAATAGATTCAATTTTTTACTTCCATGTAAAAATACATTTATCACAGCAAAACATTACAACACATGTCACATTTTAAATTCCCAATGGGAAGAAGTAATTTTATAAATGGGTGGTTAAGATAATGCACATTTTCTCATCTTACTTTCTCTGGTTTCTTTATCTGCTGTCTGTGTTTATTTTAGACAGTCTCTGCTGCCTCTCCATTTGGAGGAAGCTCTGTAGTCCTAAGTACAATTGCACGTACTGGCCCAAAAATATCTTTCAGAATAGGAGCTGTCAATGGATTTGTTGTGTCCCTTAATTACCCTTTGTTATCTCCTTTTCTACTCTACAATAGACTGGGGGGCGGGGGTGATGTCTTGTCTGAAATTAACGGCAAGATAACAGTAGGGAAGTTTTCTTCTATGGCTTCATACACTAGAATCACGAATGTGTGAACAACATTCCACCATTGTGTGTGAACAGCATTCCTATAATTTTGAATGTACACTGTTCTGCAGTCCACCACTTAAACATACAGGGGATATACTTTAATGTGCAAGTTTGAAATCTGAAGAGGGCATTGAAAAAGAGATATCTTATTGAATTAAGGATTTATAGGGAACCTCTTCCCACTATCAGTTGGTTGAAGGACAGGGGACTCTGAATGTAAAGAATGGACAAAAGATAAAGGGGAATTTCTTTTAAACACAGGAATTGGTTATGCTCCAGAACTCACTGAAGTTAGGATGATGGAAATAGAGTCAGAGGTTTCAAAGAAAAATGGATGGGTACTGGAGGGAAAAATAATTTGCACGACCCAGTGGAAGAAGGTGAGAGAGAGAGAGAAAGAGCTCGCTCAGCAAGAGCTGGTGTGGACATGATTGCCCCAGTGATCTCCTTCTGTGATGTTATAATTCTGTATAATATCTTGGCACCTTTCACAGAAGCCTCACATATAGATAACTCAGGTAGAGGTTGTTATACAACTGAATGAGGTTTGAAATCCATAAATTGTCTATTAAACAGCACCAGACCTACTCAGAATAAGTGGTGTTCACTGCTGAAAGCAACTGCAAATACGTGATGCTAGTTTGCTAAAGATTTACATGATTTTTTACATTACTGCATGGAAATGGAAAAAGTAAAAAATTTCTTTTAAGTTGAGAATCCAAGTTGGTTTCAT
>JARFYF010000017.1:11908953-11923732 GCA_030265395.1 Rhina ancylostomus | reverse complement strand
TTATATAAAATTAAGAAAAGCTAGATCTGCAACGACATTTTCAGACGTCCTATGAAGCGGAAATGGCTGAGATTGAGATTATGAAGGGTAAATTTCGAACATTGGCTGGGAGCAACCTCATTAGCAAAGATTTTGGTGGTCACAATGGGTGAGAATAGTAAACATTTAATAACTAACTTAAAGCTGTTTAATTTAGATGGGACCGTTAATATCCAGGAAGGATGAGATTGACTGGGTGAAAAGTAAAAAAAAGCAGTAAGTGATCATAAAATAATTCACCTTTTATTTAAATGGAGAACACAGATATAAAGTTGATAGATTGCAAAATATGGAGGCATAGAAGAGGCCTGAAAATAACTGGAGGGAGAAGTTTCTGGTCAACCAATAGAGAAAGTAAGGGAATATTAGATGTGGGATTGGTTCCACTCAGAAAGAGTTAAACAAAAAATGTGTGTTGAGTAAGTGGTTTCACAGGTGAATATTTAGATTAATCTAAAAATAAAGATTAAGAATGAATATGGAAACCACAAGAACAGATGAATATAATTAAAATGATAATAAAGATTTGTAATAATGTAAGCTGATCAACACAGGAAAAACAAAGTCATCATAAAGGGAAATATCATGGTCTTTGAAAATTTGAATGTTGAGGCTATTAAGGGAGATAAAAATGACAATTGTAAATGAATACTTTGTTCAGTACTTACAAAAGAGATGATAGAAGTCTTGAAAGGATTGTAAATGAGGGAATAGAGAGTGAAAAATAGATGTGTGTGTGTGTGTGTGTGAATTAGGGAATAGGTGATACAAGATGCCAGATATAAATCTGATACTAGGTGGCATGCAGCCAAGGATACTTAAGGATGTACTGTCAGGGAATAATGGACAAATTAACCACAAATTTTTTAAATGTCATCAGCCTTAGCAACCATATCAAATGATTGGAGAGTGGCGATTGTATCCTTGTTAAGAGGGAAGGATATTCCAAGCAATTAGTTGGCCAGGCATCTGTGGTAGGAAAATTGTTAAAAAATAAAATTAAATAATGACTATACATGGAGTAGAAGGCAAACTTAGGCTGTGAATTAGTATGTTTTACTAAGCATAGAATTGTTAAGTATGGAAACCTAATGAACAGGCAAAGGCCATTCCATTAGATAGAAGATCTGTGAATAAACTGCCTTGACCTAGTATTTGATCAATCTCTTAGATTACCTTACTGAAAAACATTGGTTTATTTCAGATCTAAAAGATCCAGATGTCTGCATTCATAACTTTAAGGGGATTCTATATTTTCAATACTCTTTTGTGGGAAAAATATTTCCTAATTTCCATCCTTAATGTTCCTGCTCTCAGTTTAAGATTATGCCTCTTAGTTGTTGATTCCTTCACAAGCAAAGATATTTACTCTACAGTTCACCTCACAAGAACATACAAAGTAGGAAAAGAAGTGGGGTCCTGAAGCCTGCAATGGCTGATTTGATCTTTCCCTTCAACCTCACTTTCCCTCCCTATCCCCAAATCTGTTCCGCTCTCCATCTCCTCCTCCACTCATTCCTGCATTCTCAAGGACCGCAAGTCAAATTCTCACAATTTAACCCTCTGAAGCCAAGTATCAATCTGTGCTACACCAATTCCTATAAATCCTTTCTCATGTGTCCTCCAGTGTGAATCTCCAATCAAGTATGTCGCACTCTTGATTTTTCATCCCTTCTGTGATAAATGTCAAATTTCTATCAACTGTTTTGATTGCTCTTTGTACTGCCCACTAGCTTTTGGCAATACCTAGACTCGGACCACAGTCACCCTGATTATGTACAATCTTGGTCCCTTACCAATTAGAAAATACTTTGATTTAACTACTCTGAGCCAAAAGTGGATGACCACACACTTACCCACAGTGAGCTCCATTTTTGTTTATTTACTAAATCAGTCTAGGCCTTTTGCAGTTCTATGTTCCCAACCACATATCTTTTTGTTCCTCCAAACTCAGTCTCATCTACCAACTTGGATATCCAATTCCCAACTTCGTCATCCAAGTCATTAATAAATATAGTAAGGCCACTGAACAGATCCCAAGGGAATACCATTTGTTGCATCATGCCAATCTGAGAACATGCTGTTTAACCCCACTCTCTAGGGAGAAACTAGCGAAGTGTTAAATCCCTGCAAGGGTATCAGCCACCACTTGCGCTAACTCCTGTACATTTTGGTTGATCAGTACTATTGTGGTATTGCATCCACTTTCAGAATGCTGCTAATTCTCTTTTAAGACAGTACGTATGATTTGAAGCACGTACTGTAGTTGTGAGTATGTGCAGTTGCTAATGTAAAACGATAGAGAAGCAGACATGTCTCCATTTTACCAAGAACCGGTATCTGTGCCAAAACACAAATCTTGAAGCTAAATCGTCAGGTTCCATCCTGAAGAAGCAATTACAACTGGCAGCAGATATTAATGCACACGTTTAGTGCTGGTGCCTTAAGGCAAATTTCTTTCCCAATCAATTTCGAACACCAGGCTACAATTTCATCTCAAAGCTAAATGCTGAAAACCTGAGAGAAAGCTAAGGCAGGTCAGGCAATATATATGGAGAGAGAAACAGAGTCAACGTTTCAGGTTAATGACCTATCATTTAAATTCCCTCTCCACAGATGCTTCCTGAACTATTGACTACTTTTAGTTTTTTCTGTTTTTATTGCAATTTCACCTACTTTATCTTTGCATTCTCTTTCTATGCAATGCGCATGGACAGGGAGTTACCTCTGATATATCCAGCAGGCCACTTGTGATGGACCAGATTATCTGACTGGAGTCTCACTCACTGTTCCCACACTCTGCATTTACTCAAGGTTGATGTTGAGGGCTGATCACTGTCTCTCACAAAGGTGCTTGGGAATACCACCACTTTCATGCTCCCCTCCAAGTCACCCACTATCCTGATTTGCTGGGTTTAAATCCTGGAATTCTCAAGAGCAACTCAGAATGGGCAATAAATATTGACCTAAACTCAAATATCCAGATCCCAAAAAGTGAAAAGGAGACAAATAAGGAAGAATTTCATAATTCCTAATAATTATATATTCCATTGAGAAAAAATGGATAACCCATCTGTGGCTAATTAATGTGGTTATGCACAGTGTAAGATTGAAGGGAAACATAAATAATATTGCAATGATTAGTAGTAGGCCAGAAAAATTGCAACAATTTTAGAAGGCATCAAAAATAGACTAAAAACATATTAAAGGGTGAGGAAATGGGAGTAAACTAGCAAGAAATTAAAACAAAAACAGCCAGTAAGAATTTCTACAAGGATATAAAAAGAAACAGAAACTAAATTAAACAGGGGATAAGACTGGGGAACTAATAAGGGGAACGCAGCGATATTTTGATCAGTAGAAATTCAAGGGACAAAAGGGAAGGAGAGACTGGGGCAGGCAGAGGAAATAAATTACCGAGGATTTATAATACAGAAATAAACCATTTGGTTAAGCTGTCCCATACCAGTGTTTATGCTCCACACAGGCCTTCTGCTGCCCTTCCTACCATAACAACATCATATCCTTGAATTCTTTATCCCCTCACGTATTAATCCAGTTTCCCATTAAATGCATCAATGCTATTGGCCTTAAACAGTCCTTATAGTAATGAGTTCCATATTGTAATTACTTTCTTGGTAAAGTAGTTTCTTCTGAATTCCCTGTTGGATTTATTAGTGACTACTTTATATTTATGGACCCTCGCCTGGGCTCACTTGCAAGTGGTATCATTCTTCTTTATGTCTAATAGTATTAAACCCCTTAATAATCCTGAAGACCTACATCAGTTCACACTATTCAGCATCAACACCACTGCTGCATCTTCTCTTCCTAAGAGAAAATAATCCCTGATGGGCACAACCTCACAATATATAGGTGGGATCATTGCTGACTTGTGACATATTAGAGAAGCATCTTGAAGTATTGGCATCAAGGAAAGTCATGAGAGATTAGATGACCCGCATTAATGTCAGAGCAACTGGTATAACCACAGCAAAGGTGCATGGAGACACCACCACCTTCATATTCCCCTTCAAGTTGCACTCTGTTCTGAGTTGGAAGGGGATTACTTGTCCCTCATAGATGCTGGGTTTAATCCTGGAATTCCCTCACCAACTCCCCTAGTCCTATGTTTCCCAAGAGGCAAGGAGGTCAAGAGTACATTTCAAGTCCCCAAGCGAGGAGCTTTCTCTCAAGTGCAATTGCAGATTCAAGACCCACCCCAGAGGCAAAATCCAGGCTAGTAGTCCAACAGTAGTACTGTCACAGTCTTCGTCTTTTGGACGAGGCATTATATCATGGGCCTCACTGTCCTCTCTGGTATATAAGAAATAAAGAAATTTTCTTTGGGAAAAAGTGACTAGCTTAGATGGGCACCTTGGTCAACATGGACCAGATGTATGTCTCTGTGACTCTGAATAGCACTGTGGGAGTGTCTCCAAGGGAAGATTGTAGCAGTGTAAGAAGGCAGTTCACCACCACCTTCTTTCATTGAATAGTGTGGCAGGAAGTGGTGGATCTGCTACCTGATGCACAATTCAATTAAATGAAACTAAGACATAACCAGTCTCACAACGTTCCCTTTGTTTACTTTACAATTGCACCAAATAGCCAAGAATAAGTTTGAAGGACATGAGCCATGGTTAGAATTCTTTCCCAGTAGTTGTGTATTACCCAATGTCAACATCCATTATCTCACTGAGTCCAATCTTTCCAAAAAAATAGATATTTGTCAAAGTAGAGTGGGTCAATATGTAAGCTGGGAAGCTTAGAACTGAGAGAAAGATGTGAGGTCTCTATGACAACAGAAATTAAATGATGTGTATAATAATGTACTTTATGATGCAGTTAGTTTTGCTACCTTGAGTCAATAGACAAATGTCTTCACATTACACCAAGTCAAGGTACAGATTAACTGCCACTTTACTTGTGGTGGAAGATCTGTTGATCATCCATTACCGCCACTACTCATTAACTAATGTGTAACAAAACAGTGCTATACTAAATTTGGCCTTCAATATTAGGCAAAGGATGTAAATTTATCTTCTGGGTTTGATACTAAAATCATGATACAATGATAATGGTCTAACCACAGCAATCAATCTCCATCAGTTAGCCTGTGACAGATGTGGAGATGACATTCATCATGCGAGCTTCAGGAAACATAGTTCCAAATTTCCCTCCCAAGCATGTGCAAGACTACACGTCATATGTCTACACATCATTGACTACACATCAATTACTCATTTCTGAAGTATCCATTATCACCATTGAAACGTTGCAGCACAGTGGCAGAGCTATAGAGCTGCTGGCTTGCAACGTTAGAGATCTGGATTCAATCATGACCTTCAGTCCTGTCTGTGTGGAGTTTGCAAGCTGTTCCTCTTACCACTCCTCCCACATCTCAAAAATGTGCAGGTTGGTAAGTTAATTGACCACTATAAATTACCCCTGGTGTGCAAGTGAGTGGGAGAAACTAGGGAGAGTTTATGGTAATGGAGAAAGAATAAAAAGGGGATTCATGTCAAATTAGCTTGGACTCAGTGTGCTGAAAATTCAGTTTCTATGCCGTATAACTATGAGCCCTGTGCATTCTCATTTAGGTGCCTTCGCAAATTCACACATCAATCACTGATGGCTCTATTCATATTGGAAAATAATATGAGTTTTTAAAGAAAGGAATTGAAGTTATGAGGGGAATTAGCTTTTTGAAGTGCTGACCAAAATTTCTCCCTTAACCAACAGGTTACATGTTATTTATCTATTTACTATTGGTGGACCTTAATGCCACAAACTAGCTACCAGTGAACAAAAATGAAGCCCTTCAGAAAGAAACTTATTGGTAATGGAGCACTATTGGTTGCTCTGAGATTGACACGAGTCTGTACTCTGTGGCTGTTGTGACTACATCTCCTTTCACGCTCCTTTTGGGACATCCCAAAGTCCCAGTGAATATTTTTTTAGTATTGTGTGTGATAAGACAACCAATTGCAGCCTCACAGATCCCCCCACACAACTGTTTGACAATTATCGGACAATTTCCTTTGTGAGGCTGATTGATGGATAAATATTGATCAGAAACACTTGGTACAACACCCCTTCCTCTGCCCCCTGAAAGGAACAGTAGGCAGATATGAGATAATACGAGATATTGCTATTAGCATTGATTTATTATTGTCACATTCTGAGATACAGCGAAAAGCTTTTGTTTTGTGTGTCATCCAGACCGTCACTTCATACATAACTACATTGTGGCAGTAAAAATAAAACAGAGTGCAGAATATAGTGTTGCAGTTACAGAGTAAGTGCAGTGCAGGTAGACAAATAAAGTGCCAGCGCCATGATGCGGTAGATTGGGAGATCAAGAATTCATCTTTCTTATTGGTAAGAAAGTGGCCAAAGCTGTTTATGAAACGACTGTATCTGTAAGAAACTTAAATTACTTACAGCCTGCATTCCCCCTAGCCTTCACCCACACTCTTCTCCTAAATCGAGCCATGGGATTTATTTGCATCCATCTGAGAGAGAAGATAGGATTTCGGTTTAACAGCTCATTGGAAACAGAGAACTTCCAAAATTGCAACAGTTCCTCTGTTCTGTGGTGTATCTTCAGCTGAGAGTTCTGTGCTCATGTGTCTGGTCAGATATGGGTTACATGTGTGTGGCAATGGCTATTAAACCACCAAACACTGGAAGAGTATTTGGGTTCTGAAAGAGAAAATTAGGGGAATGTTTCATGAGACCCACTGATGGCTCTCTCATCTGCTGGGGATTTTTGACTAGCAGCGGGGATTCACCAGTAATCTCTTACCATTACAGAACTTGGAATAAAACATATGTGAGGTGAGAAGAAATCTATACACCCAGAGGGAAATCAATTTTTGGAATTTTCAACCCAAGAAAAGCACTGTGGAGGCTCAGTTGTTGAGTATATTTGACAGAGATTGATAGATTTTAGTATTTTAAGGGAATCAATGTGTTTAGTGCAGGAAAGAGGCACTGTGGTAAAAGATGATCCATGATATTATTGAACAGTAGAAAAGGCACAAGTGACCAAATGGCCAACACCTGCTTATTTCTTTAGCATTGAATTTGCTTGCACTTTCTGTTCTGCCATTTTATTCTCATTTCAATCTAATTTGTTTTCATCTTCATTTGTCTTCCCTGTTCACTCCAGATCCCCCATTTCCTTCATTCCTACATTATTAGGTCACAATTTCAATAGCCTGCCAGGTGGAAAAAAATTTAAATCAAAATATTAAAAAGTAAGTCCAGCAAAAAGAAAACGTCATTCGTTGCTCTGCCATGGTAAAAGTCTGATCCATTATAAATGCGCTCTGCTCCACCAATTGTAAAGATGAGCTTGGACATTATAGTGAGCTGCATTAGCAAATATCATCAGATTAGATAACCAGTCATCCGATTAACATGTCACATGACTTTGTGATGCAAGAAGAAAATTAGAACAGGGTTTTACATATATATATATATATATATATATATATATATATATATATGTAAAGCTTTGCTACTCTTCTGAGAAGGACGCACACATCACAATAATGTTCACAACTGTATCTAGAATGGTGATCGTGATACTTTAGAATTTTGTTTGGAGTTCATAATGTAAAATTGCCCTGCTGGATTATCTCTAATAGATCTCTCCAGATTTCTAGTTATATTGAGGTCAACAGAAATGAAAACCAGGAGATCATACGATATTGTTGGCTTCACACCATCAACAAATATTTAAAGTAACTCAATGTCTTTCCACATATTGAATTGAAAATAGAAAAATATATTTGGGAAAAGTTGGTCATTGGTTAACAGCACTAAATGCATGGAAGAATTTCAACTGCCTGTTGTAGTCACCTCTACACTTTCAGTTGGACATTAACTTCACGGGAACCAAATATATGGAGGTGGGGAAAAACCAGCGAGCAACATTTCTGCATGCATTGTTACTGATGTCAATTATATTTAACATGCAGTTTACAGACTTTAATATGAAAGTCTTCTGGAATGGATCCAGAAATGCAAATAAAAGAATCAAGAAATGCTGCTTAATCATGAGATAACAGGGCAGGAGCTCACTGAACCCACTTTCTGAATCTCGCTAAATCTCTCACATACATAGAAATTAAATTTATTTATTTGTAGATTCAAGTTCTAACCAGATCCTTGCCTTTCTGCTCAGTACAAGTTCAGGAAAAAATGATTATCCTAAGATTTAAAAAAGAAAGCTACTTTGATGTCAGTCTCCTAAGGTTGCTGTTCCATCACACATTGGAATGGTGTTGTGGTGGTTATTAACAAGGTAGAGGAAAGTGGATGGTGACTGAAGTTATTTGATGTCACTTTAACCCAAATCTGGCAGAAAATTGAAGACATTGGCTGAAGCACTAATTGAACAGCCCATCCAGTGTTACTTACTAGGGAAGTAAATTAGGTGAAGGGTAGGGCAGGAATTCCATAATACCTTAAGATATAGGTGTAGAATTAGGCCATTCAGCCCATTGAGTCTGCTCCGCTATTCAATCATGGCTGATTTTTTTTCAACCCCATTCTCTTGCCTTTTCCCCATAACCCTTAACCCCCTTACCAATCAAGAATCTATTAATGTCTGCCTTAACTACACCCAATTACTTGCCCTCCGTGGCAATGAATTCCAGAGTCACCATCCTCTGGCTGAAGAAATTCCTCCTCATCTCAGTTTTGAAAGGGCGTCCCTTTATTCTGAGGCTGTCCACTTGGTTCCTAGACTCTCCTATGAATGGAAACTTCCTCTCCACATCCACTCTATCCAGGCCTTTCAGTGTTTGGTAGTTTTCAATGAGATCCCCCCTCATCCTTCTGAACTCCATCGAGAACAGGCCCAGAGACATCAAATCTTCCTCATAGATTAAACTTTTCATTCCTGGGATCATTCTTGTAAGTCTCCTCTGGACCGTCTCCAGGGCCAGCAGATCTTTCCTTAGATACAGGGCCCAGAATTGCTCAAAGTATTCCAAATTCAGCACTGTCTTGACTTTTTCAAGTTACCCTATTGCACTTTTCCTGAAAGATCAATGAAAGCAATTCAATCAATTCTTTTAAAGGGAATTGGATAAACCATAAGAAAGCAGGAGTGGGACAAAGCCATCCAGCCCCTCGAGCCTGCCCTGACATTATGACCATGGCTGATCTGCGTCAGCCCTCCCCTTCTGTGTTAGTTCCCCATTGACCTCAATTCCCTGATCTTTCAAGCATTTGTTTACCTCCTCTTTAAATACCCCTAATGATCTACCTCCACAACTGTCCGGGGCAGAGAATTCCAGAGATTCACCACCCTCTGCATGAAGTTGTTCCTGCATGTCTCAATTTTAAATGGCCACCCCATGATCTTGTACCTATGTCCCCTTGTTTGAGATTTGCACATTAACAGAAATAAGATGTAAAAGAATTATTTACTGACATGCAGCAGTATGAGGCCAGTTGCTCAGCCCTTTCATAAAAACTGACACAATCACAATGAATTGTGAGGTTCTGTGATTCAATGCATCTGGAAACAGTATTCTCTTCTATTCTTTAACTAACAGGAAGAGCAGCCTTCACATTGAGGTGGAAGTTCATCCTCTCTCACATCTGCTGAAAGCACGGTATGATATTGTATGTGCATTGTACTCTGCTTTTGATTTTCAGTTCTGTTGAAGTCAATGGAACCATGTTTCTGGAATTCAGTGCAAATACCCTATTGTATTATGTTTTAGGGTATGGGACAGAATGAATTTCCACCCCAAGTTTTTCCTTATGCTTTTAAATGTGGCACCCTATCTCTGTGCTACTGCAATGTGATCTGGCTCTATTACTTTCTCCACAGATGGATCTGGCCTATCTGGATGACAAAGCACTTAATCCACCACATTTCACGCAGTTAACAGATATGCCACTATTGTCAGTGTGGCATTAATTTTGATGCCACATCTGCACTGCCAGACATTCCTCAGTCACCACGAGCTGGCACTTTGGTGGAGATCACTTTAATTCAAATTACTGAAGGAGCTTAACCACCAGCTGCAGTCAGAATCATATTGTGAGTCTACCTCAATACGAAGGTTATAAAAGACTAGTTCACTTTTGTCTCAGAGCAGATGGATAAGGAGGAGTCAATGCACATTGAAATTAAACAGAAAGAAAACTTTGTGATTTGCTCTATACTATACATGATTGACAGTTCCTTTTCCATTATAGTGGGTAGTTATTCAAGTGCATAACTATTGGAGGATTGTTTATTGTGCAGAGATTGTTCCTGTTTCGTAGTTTGTTAGACTATTAAGCCATTTTGGTAGTTTGAAAAGGTATTACAATCCATTTCAAACAACTAAATGAGGTATCTTTAAGAAAAACCTTTCACAGAATTAAAGTCATCATTTCTTCAACATTCTAAGTTGTTGTGGAGCTGATTTGCTTGCTAAGCCATCTCCAACACCCTTATGAGTCTAGACTCACATAGTGCAGAAGGATGGCAGATTTCCTTCCCCAAAGTACATTAGTGAAACAGATGGGATTTTATGTCAATAGTTTCATGGTCTTCAGTACTGATGCTGGGTTTTTATACCAGATTTATTTAATTAATTGTATTTAAAGTCCCCAGCTGTCAGAATGAGATTCAAACTCATGAATCCAGATGACAAACACAAGTCTCAAGTTGATTAGTTCAGTAGCATTACCTCTATACAGGTATTTCTGCTATAACGCATGTTTCCATAATGCGAATTGGTTACAACATAATTGATAGTTTAGGGATTATTTGCATTATTTACATTACATAGGCCACATTGGTTATAGCACCATCACGATCGGGAAAGCACGTTTATATCTGGGCTTTGAAGGCACCTACAGCCTGTCTGCTATAACGTGACTTTCTATAACGTGAGCTTTCTTAGGAAGATAACGGTCATGTTATGGCAGAACAACCTATATTACCAATCTCCCTTCATGAAGAATAGGGTTACAACACAGCTTATCTTAGTAAGGACAAACATTTATTAATTTCCTTCCAGGAAGATAACTTATTACATTATCGGTTCTTACTAAAATTCTTCAATTTTTTTCATTAGTTGTTATTTGCTAAAATTGACACTCAGAATAACACCATGTTGTTATGCTCAGTCTTTCCCTGTTAAAAATGCTGGTGCGATCAGACCCTGCGGTCAAATGTTATATTAAATTAATGTTTTCCATTCAATGAAACCTGCCCACTAAATGTAAGTGGGCAGGTAAATTGGCCACTGTAAGTTGCCCCTAGTATGTAGGTTTAGTATTAGGTATGGATTCAGTGGGCTAAAGGGCCTGTTTCTCTGCTGTATCTCTCTATGACTCTATTTTGTTCTAATGCAACAGAATAATAACACCCCTTAATATTTTGGTTCTAATTTTTAAGTTCTTCCTCCTCAAAGGCATTTGGACAGGGACATGGCTAGGAAAGTTTTAGAGGAATATGGGCAAATGCAGGCAAATGTGACTAGCTCAAGTAGGCAGCATGGTTGGTGTGGTTGAGTTGGGCTGCAAGGGCCTGTTTCCATGCTTCTTGACTCTATGACAAGAATTCTCCAATAGCAACATTCTAAACATCAAAAGCTGGAACTCCAAAATAGGTGGTGGGTAAGAATTTCATGTGTTTTTCACCGTAGATCTGTTGGGTCACAGCTTGGGTTCTGCACTATTCCTGGGAGATTCCTGAACTCCCACACTACTACTGGGCTCAATACCAGTTCCACAAGCAGAGCAAAGGTGTCCTGAGCCATTGGGCAGATACAGTTTGAATGATGTTACTCTTCTAGATTAAAACGACATGGTATATTTTTTTACTTCATTTTTATGATATTGCTTAATTTGTAGTAGTTTAAGCAGTTAAGTAAATTTCTTAAAATGTTTATTTATTGAGCCGACAGGAACCATTTTTTAAATGTCCCTGGTAAACAATAGATCAAATGCCTTAGGGAGCAGTGAGCTATCAGGCTTTTGAGGAATGGGGCCCCAGGATCCGCCACCTGAGACCTAGTCACCTTTTGCACCCTGCTCTGCTTCACAAGAAGAACCATCATTGATCAGTGTGGCTGCAGGCACACGTGGGGAGCAAGGAGAGAACACCGGTGACAGGTCAGATCAAGCACTATCCCGACTGAGCACAGCCCCACCCAGTCATCAACATCCATGAACCACTACCAGCAACAAGAAGGTTACTCATCTTTTATATTCTGGAGGAATGCTGTTGAAGAGGATTGATTTTGAGAAGTTATCCACTAATCATTGGATCACAGAATGAATTGATATACCTCAGAAGGAGGCCATTGAGTTTGTTGTTCCTGCATTGACAGCAAAGGTAGCCAGTTAGAGTACTTCCACACTCCATCACCACTCTTTCACCAACTTTCCCCTTTCAGTGGTTCATTTGAATTTGCTTTCAGACAGAACATTTCAGATCCTAACTTACTGTGTTAAAAACAAACGTTACCTCATTTTGTCTCTTTTTTGTTTTGAGAGTCACCTTAAATGTGTGATTCCTGACCCTCTGGTTAGTGGAAACTTTTTCTCATTATTTATTCAATTAAAATCACAAGTCGTAAGCCACGGTCATGGAATGCTTCAACGTAGGCTCTTCCCCGTTACTATGAATACATAGGATTTGGAAGATTATTATCTGCAACCCATCCTATTGAGTCAGTAATTCAACTTATACCCATTGCTGCAACAGAAAAGAAAATCTCCTTTGACAGGAGATTTGCTTGTGACAGAAATAATCCAGGTTAAAAATAACCTCCTGGATCTCTGCAGTCACATCATTAAAAGCTTCTTTCCCTATCTCATGCCACCGCTTCTTAGGTCTTTATGAATACCAATTGGCAGTTGTCCAAAAATAAAAGGTGGAACGAGTTTCTGGCATTAAGGACTTCCACCACCTGCACGTTCTTTGCTGGCAGATTGATTTAAAATATACACAATAAAAATAAATAGTCACTAAACTGTTGTGGGGAAAAAATGGAAATAACAGCAACTGAGTTACTGCTGAAATAAGTGCTGATTGGTTCTTAACTGAACCAATTAAATGTGTTCTGAAAACTGAAATTAAAAAGAAAACTGGAAATAAAGTGGCAAGACTTACTTACATTTATATTGAATGGTTTCTGAACACTCAGTGAGCTTCATAGTCAATTAAATACTTCTGAAGTTTTGTCATTGGCCTCAGATTCACAGCAGCCAATTTTCACACTGCATGGTCCCACAAAGAGCAAAGTAGTTGTAACCCAAGATCTTCTTTCCAAAATGTTTGTTGAGTAGCAACTATTGCCAGGTCAGTAGGGATAATCTGCTCTTCAAAATAATACCAAAAGACCCTTTACATTTGCCTGCTGTTTTTTATAATTTCCCCATCCCTTGTTATCTCTCCCGTCTATTGCCTTCTTTTTACACCTTCTGCGGACAAGTCAGCCGTCATTAACATGCCTTCACCACCTCCGCCATTCTTCACTCTCCCAGCCAGCACCTCTGCCACTTGTGTCATCCTGTCTCTCTTGGTCTCCACCTGATCACAAGCATCGTCATTGTTCCCTCACTCCTGCCTCACCTCTGTGATGCAAAACTCACTTGCTTTCTGACTTTTCTATGTTCTGATGCGAAGTCATGAACCGGAGACCATTAACTCTTTCTCTCTCTCCGTGGATGCTGCCTGACATGCTGTGCATTTCCAACATTGTTCACAGGGGACTCTCAGCAGGGAGAGAGGGAGGTAGGTTCTTTCAAAAAAATATTCTCTTTAGTTTAATATTTGTAATCATTTCCAAGCATTTAAAATGATTTTTATAAAAATGTTTTTAAAATTACTTATTTCAATTTTAATAGCTCTTAAATGGCATTTAAAAACTCTGGAATTCAGTACCACTTTGATAGAAGACAGAATTCCATCCTTAGCATTTATTATCCAGGGGGTGGGAACTCCACACAATAGCTCTAGGTCCCGCCTCCATCCACAATTCATTGTGACATTGGTGGAGGCCACTCTGCCCACTGAGTCCATGCCAGCACTCAAAGCAATCCCATTCACCCACTAATTTTCCCAATAACCTATTCTCCTCACATTCCCACCAATTTTACTCCCCACCTCTACTTGAGGCAACTTACAGAGGCCAAGTAGTCTACCAACCTGCATGTATTTTGGGAACTGAGAGGAAACTGGTGCACCCAGGAGTTACAGGGAGAAAATGCAAACTCCACATAGACAGTATCTGAGGTCAGGATTGAACCGGGGTCACTATGAGGCAGCAGCTCTACTAGCTGCACCACAGTGCTATCCTTACAGTTGGATACAGTGTGATGATGGCCAGTAATAAGACCATAGGATGCTGAGACAAAGGAGCAGAAGTCAACCATTCAGCCCATCGAGTCTGCTCCATCATTCTATCACGAGCTGATCTATTCTCCCATTTAGCCCCACTCCCCCGCCTTCTCACCACAACCCTTTGATGCCCTGGCTACTCAGATACCCACCATCTCTGCCTTAAATCCACCCAATGACTTGGCCTCCACAGCCGCCCGTGGCAACAAATTCCACAGATTCGCCACTCTCTGGTTAAAGAAATTTCTCCGCATCTCTGTTCTGAATGGGCACCCTTCAATCCTGAAGTTGTGCCCTCTTGTACTGGACTCCCCTACCATGGGAAACAACTTTGCCACATCTACTCTGTCCAGGCCTTTTAACATT
>JARFYF010000017.1:11835015-11845072 GCA_030265395.1 Rhina ancylostomus | reverse complement strand
TCAGCAACAACCCAAGAACCATGTCCTTCTGTTTCCAGACTTTGCATATCTGATGTCCCCTGTCTCACCGCTGATATCCGGACTTACTCCCTGAGATTTGGAATAACATTCTCAGCCTCTTCTCCATCTCCATTAAAAACACTCTTTAAAACCCACCTCTTTGATGAAACCTTTGGTTTTCCGTTCTTTTATCTTATGACAACCTGGTTTGGCTGCTCTTTATGCACTGCTTGAGCCTGCTCCTGTTTCCTCCATTCTCTTCTTCCTCTTTTGCTTGTTAAGTTTCTCCTTAAATATCTCCATTCTATTCACTTCAACCACTTCTTAGGGTAGCAGGTTCCACATTCCCATCACTCTCTGGCTAAAGAAGTGTCTTGTGAATTCCTTATTGTGGCTCGGTATTGTGAAGGATCCTGGAACACTTACTGGTGTTAAAGGTGCTTTTAGTGAAGCAAGTTGCTGATAATTACTAGTTTGAACTTATGAACCATTTCATAGAATTTGATTTGAGACTAAGCTAAAGGTCATTGCACCCCCAAATTTTGCTTGTATTGAGTGAAACTCAGGACAGCAGTTGAGTCTTAAAATATCTTCCCAATTCAATTATACAAGAAATTCTGCAGATGTTGGATGTACCTAGAGCAATACACAAAAAGTGCTAGAGGAACTTAACACGTCAGGCAGCATCCATGGATTGAAATAAACAGTAGACATTTCGGGCTAAGACCCTTCATCAGGATTCCTGACCTGATGAGTTCATCCAGCGCTTTTTGTGTATTGTTCCCAATTCAATATTTTGATCGTTAGGTCAAGTACATCCAGATATTTGATGGCTATTTTACATTATTCAATTTGTGTAACATCTGCACCATCATCCACAGAGTCCTTTGTTAGAATGAAGTTATTGGACTAGCATCCAGAATTGAACTGTTGATTTGGAGAAGTGAATTTGAATCCTACCATGGTAGCTGTGGGATTTAAACTAAGGTAATTAAATAATTGTAAAATAACAGAACAACTGGATTGTTATAAAAATAAATGGTTCATGGTTGCCCTACAGGAAAGGATATCTGATATCCTCACCTAGTCTGGAAACATGTAACTCCACACCCACCAAAACAATTGACCTAAATCCCTGGCAAGTAGGGATGGACAGTAACTGCTAGCAAGGTCCACGATGAATGAATAAAAATTGCTTCACACTATCGTTATCAATGAACACTAGAAGATATCAAGATAATGATGTGTGAATGTGCTAAAAATCACCCCTTGCAATTTTTGAATGATGCAGTGGTGTAGCTGGTAGAACTCATAGTGACAGAGATCCAGGTTCAATGCTGACCTTTGCGAAATTTGGATGTTCTCTCTGTGTGGGTTTCCTCCCACGTCCCAAAGATGTCTGGGTTGGTGGGTTAGCTGGTCATGACCCCTGGTAAGTGGTAGAATGTGGGGGGAGTCAATAAGAATACGAAGAGAATAAAACAATGGGATTAATGTAGGATAAGTGTCCTTGGTACAAGTGACAATAATAAACCAATACCAATACCAATACCGATAAGGATAACTGGGTAGTTGATGGATGGCACAGACTCAATGGGCCAAAGGGCCTGTCTCCCTGCTGTAACTTTCTGTGAATCTATGAACCTAAGACAAGCTTGGTCAAAGATGTAGGATCCTAGGAGCAACTTAAAACAAAGTTGTAATTTTCAGAGCACAGGGTGAAAGGGAACTGAAGTCACAACCACTGATGCCGGGACAGGTGAAATTGGGGGTGCACGGGCTGCTAGAACTTGAGTAGGGGAGATACCTCCTGGTAAAGCTGGAGGGTAATAGAGGTTGGGAGGGACAAGATCATAAGGGACCTTAGAACAAAGATGAGTTTTAGAATAAGGCGGTGACATAGGTTAGCAGTTAGCAACAGAGCCTACGTAGGTTCACAGTTTCTTAACAAAAACAACAGCTTATCAATCCAAACTGCTGCCAGCTTCATGTTCTTGGATTCCATCCATCCAACCTACCTCTTCCTGATACAGAGGGCCAGTTGAGCTGACCACAGGTGGCTGTACAACCGCCACCAAGCATCCCTCCAACACTTCCCCCACATCCCAAGGCAGAAGGGATGCCGTATGCCTGGCAGGCTACAGTCAGAGACAGTTCAAATAGATTTAAATAATTAAGTGCATTCAAAATCAAAATACCAAATAATTTTAATTGAAACACAATAAAATACTAACAAATAATATAAAACATTGAAATAATTTCAAATAGGTAATCTACTGACCTTAATGCACCTTTTCCCATCGTATTCATTCACGAGACATGGGCATGGCCCCCACCTGTAAAGTGAGCATTTATTGTCCATCTTCAATCACCACCTACTGAGGATCAGTTAAGTCAAGCTGGTTGGTGGGTCTGGAGTTACATAGAGCCCAGACCAGGTAACGACTGCAGATTTCAAAATAATGGGTCGCTGTTCCTACATCAGCCCTCATGCAGTAAAGTTTAGTGTTTATTCCTCCTCTGACATCTGTGACAAGATAAAATTCACAATGATTCAGGTTTAAGTAAAGTGGCCTCCCACTCTAAGGTTAAAAGCAAATGTGCTGTTCGAACATAGAACTGTACAGCACAGGAACAGGCTCTTCAGCCCACCATGTCTAATCTCATCCGCTTGCATATGGTTTGTAACCCTCTATTCCCTGCATATTATTTGTCTGTCTAAACACCTCTTAAATGTTGCTATCATATCTGCTTCTACCACCTCCCCAGCAGCACTTTCAGGCATCTACCACTCTCTACGCAAAAAATTTCCCTCACAAATCTCCTTTAAGCTTTCCCCCTCTCACCTTATAGCTATGCCCTCTGGTATTTGACATTACCACCCCGGGATAAAGGCTCTAACTATCTATGCCTCTGATAATTTCATAGACTTCTGTCAGGTCACCCGTCAGCTTCTGATGCCCCAAAGAAAACAATCCAAGTGTGTCCACCTCTCCTTATAGCTACAAATCTCCAATCCGGAATTTAAGCTCAATGATCCAGGTTGTTAGATGTGCTGAGTTTAGCAGGTGGAGATCTGAGGTTAGATTGTGGAGATCCAAGGTGAGATGGCAGAGATCCACTGATAGATGGTGGATCTGAGGTTAGATGGTGGAGATCTGATGTTGGATGCCTCAGATCTCTGCCTTTCCTACAGGCACACAGAAGTCTAGGATGTGCTGATCCACAAATGACTGATAGCCGGCTGTACCCATCGTCTTATTGTATTTGCTTTATATTTTTCGGCAGCACATTACCACAGCTACAGACAGCTGCTAGGGAGAGGTATGGCACCAATGGATTATCAATCACTAAATAACGAGAGAGAAAAGTATACAATTCAGCTACACAGGTGGAATGCAATAATAAGAATTGAAAGTAAAAACCTTTAGCTCTTGTACCTCTGGATAAATCTCTTTATCAAAGACAGTATAGAAAGATACACACTGACATGACTGAAAGTCTTAATTAAATTATATCCTGCTGGATTCACAGCAGGACCTCTAGAAGCCAATTTAGTGTTTGACGGATGCAAGATTAATTTTGCAGTTTTTAATGCTCTCTCTTACTCAAGTGGAACACAAGGTATTTCATTCTTTAGTTATTGCAAAACAAATCTAAATGCATCAATATGAACTTGAACTAAGCCAAGAATTATTAACGTCAAATTCATTTATTCCTCCTTCTGACATGTCTGACAATTCACGATGACTCAGTTTTAACTAAAATGGCCTCCCACTCTAAGGTTGAAAGCACATGTGCTGGTAATTTATCTGTGCAGGTATTTATTCTATTCATTAGTCGAAAGTGAAAGCTTTTTAGGTACTTTCTGATCTGTGTGTAAGATAAAAGGGCACAGTCTGTGGTTAAAGAGGGGTAAATTCAAATCTGGTCTACAGAATCCTTGGGTGTAATTTTAACCTAATTCACATGTTGGGTTAGCAGCAGGATCAGGTGGGATATTGTTTGTACACCATAACAGATATTACTTTCCATTGACAATAAGAGAGTTAAACCTGGTAGGGTGTGAAACCAGTGGTGTACACAACCCCATCTGTTTCCAGAGAAGCAGGTTAAGTTAAAATTATTCCTTTGTATATAAATGAATGAGTGGTCAATTTAAAGAACAGGATCCCCAGGGAGATGATAGAAGCATTTACTATTGCCTTATTTAAATGCAAATTAGATAGATTTATTTTTGTAAATGGCATATTGTGAAGTAATTTTAGACATGGCATGTGGTTAGTGTAACAAGCTTGGGAGGAACAATAATTATAGACCTACAGTTCCCCGAGTTGTCCACTCATTGGGTTTTCCCTGTGTTATTTCAAAATTTGATTGATCAAAATTGAAACAACTTAATTTGCTTTATACCACGTTATAACCAGAATGGTGGAGGGCAAACCAATTGGACCATGGTCATTTTATATCAGGTGTCCTTGTAAAAGTGCAAACTAACAGAGGCAGAAACTGAGGTATCAGAAGGCTCTTTGGTAAAATAATTCACTTGCATACATGCAGCAGAGAGATTGATGCCTGGTGTCAGAAGTCCTGGTTAATGGAAGAACTCCATGTCAAAAAATTAAAGTAACATGTAACAGGACTGAGAGACAGTTTTTCTCTATAACATGAGTGGCACAGTGCTCGGTGGCAGTGCAGTTATTTCCCAACTCCAGCCACCAGGATTCACTCCCTACCTCCAGAGCTGTCCGCATGGAATTTGCATATTCTCCCTGTGACTGTGCAAGTTACCTTGTGGTTCCTCTGGTTTCTTCTCACATTCAAAAGACGTGCTGATTGGTAGGTTAATTGTGAATTACCCATAGCGTGGGTAGTAGGAAAATCAGGGTAGAGTGGATGGACGTGTGATGGAGAAGAGGTTACAGGAAACTAAGTGGGTGAATGGAATTGATGGAATTCCCCAAAGAGCTTGCATAGACTTGATGGGTCGAATGGCCTCATTCTATGTAGTGAGAAATATAACAAATAAAGATTGACTTTGTTATTAGGTTTTCAGGGAGATAACCTGCCTAAAGAAAATATTACAGTATATTTTGAGCAGCTTCTGCAAGGCAGAATTGATGAAAGAAACAAAATTATGTCACAGTGGCACAAGGGCTGGGAGTTGTAATATACCACAAAGCCCTCAAAAGAATCTGAAGAATGCTTTAGATGCTTTACAATCACATTGCAAGGTGCCTAGAAATGAAAGTGTTGAATGCCACCTCACATCCAGGAGCAGGGAGAATCCTTTGATACTTCCTTAATGATTGCTAGCAGGTAACTGCAGTTTCACAGATTTTGAAGGACATGTTCACCATAGATCAGATTATTTGGGGAATCCAGGGACCCGGGCTGAGAGAATACTACCATGTTAGACAGAATGAATGCTAGAAAGATACATACAGGCATGTACAGAGATATCTAAAGCCAGCCTGGAAATGTTGAATGGCTAACATCGAAAGCACAAGACAAAAAGCAGAGCAGGCAATGTGTGGCTTTGATGTAAATATGATGGTCAGCAACATGAGAGGCTGATAATGAATTTAGCTTCAAATGGGATGGACAGTGGACAATGTGGATTAGAAAACTAATTGCACATCGAGTGAAGAAGGCATCAAAAGTCCATGAAGTGCACAAGATCAGAGTCAGATTCAGGTGAACAAAATACATCTGGTGCTAAATGAGGTCAATTCTGTGGAAGGAACACCCACTATGTGTATCGATGCCAACACGTTGGTATGAGGGAAACCAGCAACATTTTATCGACTTAGGAACAACGTCCAAAAGTAAGCCAACAATTTCAACATTTAAAACCAACGAGTCATGTTCTTTCAATCTAAAAGATTACACCATGGCAGCAGGATGTTCTCCCCAAAAGTGGTGAACCCAAAGAATCAGGAGAGCTAGCAACAGATTTCATTGTAGTGAACTGGAATGATATCACACCCAGAAATAGTTCAGCTCAGCAGATAGCATGGATAAAGCTGCAGAACAGCAGGGTGCTGGAGATGGCCAACAGCAGGGTGCTGGAGATGGCCAACAGCAGGGTGCTGGAGATGGCCAACAGCAGGGTGCTAGAGATGTCCAACAGCAGGGTGCTGGAGATGGCCAACAGCAGGGTGCTGGAGATGTCCAACAGCAGGGTGCTAGAAATGTCCAACAGCAGGGTGCTGGAGATGTCCAATAGCAGGGTGCTGGCAATGGCCAACAGCAGGGTGTTAACGATGGCCAACAGAAGATAGGCACAGAGTGCCAAAAACCTACTACCACTGAGATTTGGACACAAAGTGAGGATGAAGCCCACATCAGACCAACGGCAAACATAGCAGAAGGCAGCAGTGACTCAACACACCCTGCAGCTTCAGATCACACAAGGTGATGATGGAGGAGCATGTCCCTAACTGGAAGAACTTTACCGATGTAGAACTGGATTTGGAAGAATGGTCCATTGATGCCAACGTCTGTAGGATTCTCCTTCAAATTAAAGTACACAAAGATCAGACAATTACTGTGGATTTTATTTTCTTCTCTTTGCTGTTCATTATTAAAGAACGAATGTAACATACATAACTTATGTAATATTGGGTGTGGAACCAACTGCTCTTTGTGTATATTGCAACAAGGTTTTGGGAAAATATGAATAAGAGCTGCCGGACTCGGAAATGCTACATTCTATGTTCTTTTGGTTAAATACACGTTTTGATGTTGAACTTTCTGCTTATCCTCTAATATTGCAGCGACTGATGCTGACTCACTCCTGTCCATAATTCTTCTAAAGCAGGAGAGTGGTAGATTGCTGATGTGTCCTCACCAGTGCAGCTCAGCAACGGGAAACACTAACACACTGATTAAACTGCAGGACTGGCAATTCAAGGGCCTGTATTAAAGATCCCAATTCAGTAGTACATTTCCCATTTAAGTACAGTAAATTAAATTGTCTGGACTTTACAAGTAAATATCAATCACTGGCCATAACACTAGCAGGTTGTTGTAAAACCTGACTGGATTAATAATATTCTTCAATGAAGGAAATCCACCGCTTTTTCCTTGTCTGGCCTATATGTGATTCTTGATCCAGTGTTATCAGGCTCCTAAATGCCATCAGAAATGGCCCAGCAATGCCCTTATTTGTAAAAGCCACCTTGACCTTATTACATGGGCCACAGTGGGCATTAAGTGTTGGTCTTGCTAGTGACATCTGCATCCCATGAGGAATAAAATGAAAGCAACTGAAGATGCACTGGAGTCTTGCCAGATGTTGTCCACTCTCTTCCTTCCCACTGTAAAGTCTTTCATCTTCATCCATTGATATTTTCATCTACTTACAGACAAAGCCAGTCCTCACAATAAGACTAATCTCAGATAGCAAGAAACAAACTGCTGAAGGAACTCAGTGGGTCAAGCAGCCTCTGTGGAAGCAAAAGGATAGTCGATGTTTCGGGTCGAGACCTTGCACCAGGAGTGAGAGCATAAAGGTGAGACAGAGCCCATATAGAGAGGTGAGAGGAAGGGGGAGGGTTGAGGCAGGAGATAGCAAGAGTCTTGGTAAGAATGTGGTCAGAGAGCAGTAGAATTCGGAGGGTGAGAAATGAGAGAGGGTTTCACAGAACTTCCTTTGAAGAGAGGAAACCTCTTCAAACTGGGCATACCTTGAAGAGACTCTGCAGAGGAACAGCAAAATGGAGACACAAGGAACTGCAAATGCTGGGGTTCTGGAACAAAAACCAAGCTGCTAGAGGAACTCTGTGGGTCAGGCAGTAATCTCAGATAGGACCATCAGTACCTTGATGAACCGCACTCACTTTTGGACTGAGTTGTGTTATTAGTTCTAACACAAATTCCTCTCATGATCCTTACTGTTAAACAGAAAGACTTTAGATGCAAGCCCATGCAGGAGTCTTCTATAAGGTCAGTTCTGAGACAAATTTGTGTAGATACAGAGTATGCACATCAGAGGAACCGAATAATATCTGGCTGTTGAACGATCACATCTCTTCCCTCAAACGCATCCAGAAGAAATATGTAAGATACTGAGATTTAAACCCAGAACCTTCTGACTCAGAGAGAAGACTGAATCATGACTCACATTTAAACAGCATTTTTCAAATTTTATTTTAAAGTCTATTATAGTTTGAAATATTTATGTGAGAACATTATTACCAACCACATAAATAAAATTAGGTTCTTTATGGCCAGAAAGTTTGCTATGCTAATTTTGGTGCAGAATTCCATTAAAAATTCACTTAGACATGCAACAATGTGTGATAGTTGTCATGGTATTTTACAGGGAGATTGGTCTGTAAAATACTATTATCTGTAAGTTTGATTGCATCAAGCTGTTTTTTTTCCCCAATGCCTTGCATTTGAAAATTGATTTAATCTGGAGTAAATCATGCTTGCAATCATTTCCAGATCAAATAGCACCAGTTGGGAATTTCAACCAAGTATTTCTGATGTTCAGCTTCATCATGCAGACCCTGATGTCAAAGCTCGGTAACATGGGATGACGTCACTTCCCTTGCAGTGTTCTTTTCAGAGTGTTGCAGGGGAACTGGGATCGCGTTTTCTGGGGTAACCTGTGACAAGAACACAAGAAGGTAGGAGCAGGAGTGGTCCGCTAAGCCCTCAAGCCTAGAAGTAGGACAGGAGTGGCAGGTGGTGTATTTTCAAACATGAGAGTGTGCAACACACTGTTGGTTGTGAGCAAACCCTCAAGCTTTGGTTGCTAGTTCACTGAGACAATGACCAAAATTGCAGCCATTCCCCATGTTAGTACCTCATTTACGTGGCCTATCAGGCACGTACTCTTTCCATCTGCAGGTTTATCCCACAACTCTTCTTCCTGTACAGCACTTAGGGTGCACTGAAACTTCCAGCCACTTGAAATTGCTTTTGTTCAAGTAGTCTCCTGTGGTTTCATTGTAACATGGAGTCTTGACAGCAATCTTTCCCTCGATGTCAGCAAAACAAAAGAGCTGGTCTTTGACTAGAGGAAGGGGGGCAGTGCACCTGCTCCTGTCTGAATCAATTGTGCTGAGGTCAAGAGGGTTGAGAGCTTCAAGTTCCTGGGAGTGAACATCACCAAAAGCCTGTCCTGGTCCAACCACGTAGATGCCATGGTCAAGAAAGCTCACCAGTGCCTCTACTTCCTCAGAAGGCTAAAGAAATTTGGCATGTCCCTTCAACCCTCACCAATTTTTATCGATGTGCCATAGAAAGCATCCTATCTGGATAGATCATGGCTTGGTGTGGCAAGAAACTGCAGAGAGTTCTAAGGTAGGGACATGTTTGGCACAGCTCTGTGGGCCAAAGGGCCTGAATTGTGCTGCAGGTTTCCTATGTTCTAATGCCACCTGATCCACTGAGTTCCTCCAGCAGTTTGTTTGTTGTTCCACATTCATCAGGTTGGTGCCTGGATTGGAGTCATGGGGAGACATGGGATAGGCTATGCTTGTTTTCCTTGGAGTGAAGGAGGGTGAGGAGTGACCTGAGAAGTATAAGATGAGACACAGATACAGTAGATAATCAGAGTCTTTTTCCCATGCTAGGGGTATCAAAATCAAGATGGATTAAGGTGAGAGGAAGGAGCTTTAAGGGGGACCTGAGGGTTAAGTTTTTTTTAAAAAACACAGAGTGGTTGATATCTGGAACACACAGCCAGTGGAGGTGGTTGAATCAGATACAATTACTCCATTTACGAAGCACTTAAACAGACATTTAAGTAGGCACAGCACAGAAGGATATGGTCTTAATGCAGGCAAATGGAATTAGTGTAGATGGGCAAAAACATTGGCACAAACCTGATGGGTTGAAGGGCCCGTTTCTGTGCTGTGGGACTGTAAGACTCATTCCCTCCCCCTTATTCTGAGAACGTTGGGTCTACAGAGTGATAGAAAGATGCCCGATTTCAACATTTTGTAAAACCACTTGGCAGAGACCGGAGGGTGAAGCTTAGAAAAGCACTGAGGCTGGCGGAGGTGAGCAGCTCTTGGCAAGGACTTGTCACACTGACAGC
>JARFYF010000017.1:11682608-11701112 GCA_030265395.1 Rhina ancylostomus | reverse complement strand
TCCTCCCACATTCCAAAGATGTACGGGTTAGGAAGTTGTGGGCATGCTATGTTGGTGCCGGAAGTGTGGCAACACTTAGTGGCTGCCCCCAGAACATTCTACGCAAAAGATACATTTCATTGTGTGTTTTGATGTACATGTGACTAATAAAGATCTTAATCTAGTCTTTAATCTAATCTTACTATGTTCTAGATTCCTGATGAGGGAGGCATTCTCACAGTAGCTACTCTGTCAGGCCTTCTCAGAATATTTTGTATTGCGATAAGACACCACTCATGCTTCTAGACTCTAAGGAGCGCAGGTTCAATTTACTCCATCTTAATTTTAATAGTTTTCTCGGAAACTAACTGGCCTTCTACAAAATTTAGCACAGATCTCTTTAATGAAAGAGATCTTACCTCATCAAGAAAAAATCCTTTATGTCACTTGGGATTTAGTTTCAGTGAGTTATTTCCAAAAAGATCCTCCAGTTACAGAAGTTTTACTTTTAAAAGGAAAGTAACAATTGTTGAAATATATAAAAATTAAATCAGATATATAAAAAATGTTTTTTGAAATTTGTTCTTGGGAAATGAGAGATGGTGGCAAAGTCACATTTACTAACCATCCCTAGTTGCCTGAGTTGCGGATGGAACATAGAACATAGAGGTTGCATGACTGTATTTGGTCCAGATCCTTTTAAATCTTTTGTATCCATGTACCTGTTCAAATATCTTTTAAACGCTTTAATTATACTTGCCTCTACCACTTCCTCTGACAGCTCAGTCCATTTCCCACTACCCTTTGTATGAAAAACTTGCCCCTTAGGTCCCCTTTAAATCTTTCTCCTCTCACTTTAAGCCTATGTTCCCAATAGACTCCCCTATCCTGGGAAAAAGACTGTGACCATCCATCTTATTTATGCCTCTTATGATTTTATAAATGTCCTTAAGATCACCCTTCAGCCTCCTTTGCTCCAGGGAAAACAGTCCCAGCCTCCTACATTCCAGGGAAATCAGCCCCAGCCTATCCAGTTTCTCCTCATAACTCAAGCCCTTGTGTCCCAGTAACATCCTGTTGAATATGCACCCTTTCCAGGTTAATGACATCCTTCTTATAGCTAGGCAACCAGAACAGCACACAATACTCTAAAGTGTAGTCTCACCAACGTCTTCTGACGTGATGTCCCAGCTCTTGTACTCGGTGCCCTGGCTGATGAAAGCAAGTGTGCCGAATGCTTTCTTCACCATTCTCTCTATCTGTGCCACCGCTTTCAGGGATCTTGTACCCCTAGGTCAATCTGTTCTACAACACTTTTCAGGACTCTGACATGTACTGTGTCTGTTCTGCCCTGGTTTAACTTCCCAAAATATATCACTTTGCACCCGTCCAAGTTAAGTTCCATCTCTATTCTTTGGCCTGCTTTCCCAGTTGATTTAGATCCTGTTGTAATCTGAGGTAACCTTCGACGCTGTCCACTGTACCACCAATCATCTGACATTAAAATGTCATTTGATATCCATTTTTGTACTTTTTGTTCTAATTGTGTCCTTTCCTGTATAATGTTGTATAATTTATGTTGTTAATTTGTTTTTCTTGTGAATGTTGTGTACCTAATGGTATTTGCTTTTGATGCTGCTCCAAGTTTTTCATTGCAGACGAGTACTTGTGCATATGACAATATATTACATGTACTTGTGCATATGACAATATATTACATGTACTTGTGCATATGACAATAAACTGACTTTGATGTTTCAGGTCTGTGACATTCAGCCTCATTCTCCACACCCTGGTGATACGCAAGAACAACAACTCCCATTATCCCATGCGGTGGGCGCGCATGTTTGGTGGCGCTGGCGCCCAGTCGGAGGGAAGTGACGCATGTAAACAGTCGGCGGGAGGTGGGGCAAGGGCCGCCGAGTTGCTCCTGACAACGGCGGCTGGAGGGGAGGAAGCAGCGATGTCTGCGCTGAGGTACGCGGGGCTGGACGACACCGACAGCGAGGACGAGCTGCCTCCTGGCTGGGAGGAGAGAACTACCAAAGACGGCTGGGTTTACTACGCCAAGTAAGGAAACAAGCAAACAAATAAAGAGAGGCAGGGGAAAAATATACATCTATTCCATGTCATGTGCAGAGTTAACTGTCACGCTTGTCCTGCTGCAACCGGAGCCAAACGCATTGCTGAAACTTTTTAATCTTTGGGACCCCAACTAACTTTGTTTAATTTGCTCACACTCCTTGCTTCACTGTCCATTTCTGTCATGATGCACAATGCCATAGCAATGATAGGGAATCAAACTGGAAGTATAATTTATTGGGCCTGATTTGATTGGGGGCGGGGGAGTTTACACTCCTAATTAAAACTCTTATAAAATCAGCAATATTTTTTTCCGCACGTCTCTTGTAATTGAGCTGAAAAATAGGGACGTGTTGGCTTCGTTCCTTGAAAGTAACGTTTTCGAAACAAAATCCTTCCGAAACACTAGGATTGTCACGAATAATATTGTTGTCAGTTCCATGTGAGTACGTGCAATTCCCCAGGTTCTCCTCTCCCTGAACTCTATCCACCAGATGATTCTTTAAGCGCCTACAGTGCACACACTAAAACAATGTGTGGGTGTAATCCACATTTGAAAGCTGGCACCTTTTGACAATGCCGTTCCAGGGGGAATCTTTGACTTTGTTAGACAGAATATGAATGAAAATCAGCGTGTTAACTTTGTAATGGTGTAACTACATTTTTACAGCTTTGTTAATGCCACATGATTGCCCATACAAATAATTTTGCTTCCCTTCCTAGGTTGCTGAAAGCTGCCATTTCTGACAAATCATGTTTGTCAGTTATTACATTGCACCTGTGTACCCTATGTGACATTCACTTTTTTTTGGAGAGGTGAAAAGGACATTATTGAAAAGGAGGAAACAAACGTGCTGTCAATTATTTGCACTGCTCTCGTCAATATAAAATATAAGCATTCCAACATATATTTAAATTTTGCCTGCTGCTACATTCGTTTGGGTCCTCCTACCTGAGCTAGCTGATTGCTTTGAAATGGAATTCAGCAAAGATAAGCTCCCTGCTTTTCTAATTGTATGTTGTGGTGAAAGGTTATCCTGGCACTCGAGAGGAGCTGATTATAATCATCTGCAGTCATCAGCATTGATTTGATACAAAACTCAGATGTTCTTTTAATTAAATGCTAAATTCTTGGTATACTTTATTACTTAGGTGCTCATGCTGATGAAAAGCTTAAGTTTCAGAAAACCAAGTCTAATGTAAAATTAGTGATTCTAAGAGACTGAAATACAATAGACATGAGGTATTGTATAATTGTTTCTAAACTTGGCATTTCTATTTATAAATGTTCAGGTCCTCCCGTCAAGTCATGAGTATTCTTATTGGTTGAATCAACACTGTTAAGATATTTGTTCCTTTTGCAGTGACAACACAAGTCTTGACCTAAGTGCCCTCCAAGGAATGAGCAGTATTTTGTTTCATTTTTATCCATATTATACCACCTTCAACTGCTTCATTCGAACAACGTGAATCAGGAAAAGTGCTTATTTGAATTTGTAAGCAACTGAAGTAATGAGTTAGTTTGAAATAGAGATACACTTTGAACAAACCTATTTACCACAGTAGTCAAATATTTAAAAGACTTGCAAAAGAGATCTAATTTTTTTTCCATTTATCATTGAGCATTCAACTATCATTGAGGGTCACTGTGAGCATATTACAGGAAAATGCACTTGGCACACATTTTTACTTGATTTTAATTTTAGTTCATTTTGGTTCTAATATTTTTACTGATGGTAACCTGACATTTTATGATAACCTATGACATTGTTATTTAAATTCATTTATTTTCTGTAGGAAGTTGTGCTGTTGCATTTTTTCTTTCATTGGGAGGATCCACAGATTTCCTGTGCCACAGGAAAATTCATCTTCAAAATCCGAAGCCTAATTTTCAAGCTCCATGCTCAATCTTGTGTGATGTTCAGGCATCTACAGGCAATCTTTCATTGCATATTCTTGAAAGTTACTAAAAGGACCTATTGATCTCAATCTTCAAATTTTCAATTCCTTCAATGCCATAGTCTAAGGTGACTGAGTCCCAGATTTTTAAGGACATTTGTGTGATTTCATGCCTGAATGGTTTGGCTCTAATTTTAGGACAATACCTTCATTTTCTGGATTTAGAGTCGAAAGAAGGGAACCTGTAGATGTGATGTAGTGGGATTAAACTGAGGTTGAGTTTTGGTTGGCATGGACATGATAGGCCACATGGACTCATCCTTCACCATACGGTTCTATGATTTTATGCTTCCTTATTTCATAACTTCAACATTTTAAAAGCTCCAATTAATTCATCCATCAACTGTCTAAACTTAAATGAATTTAAACCAAGTTATGCAACTTGTCTTCATTTAAGCACTATTTGTGACAAGTCCTGGAATTCAGTGTCAATAACTGAACACATTATTCCAGATGGAAGTCTAATCAAGACTTTTACATAAGTTTCAACTTGCTTTTGAGTTCTAACCGTTTGGAGATAAAAGCCAACAATCTGTAGGCCTTTTTGGCTTAATGTGCTAGGTTTCAATGTATTGTGCTTATGAAAATCATTTTGGTCCTCTATAGCTTTGATTCTCTCAATGTTAAAAACAATTATTTGCCATAAATACATTCCATATAAATAAGGTTGGTAGTATCTTCTCTGTTTGGAGATGCAGAGCATCAGCAATGGCTGCTTGCCTTCTTGAAGTCCATTCATTGTAGGCACCTAACTCTAGATATAGGAAAGATAATGACATGTAGAGTATATAAAAACAAGCCAATCAACCTAGAGGGTCCATGACAGAGTTTATATTGTACATGATAAGATAAGGTATCTTTATTAGTCACATATACATCGAAACACACAGTGAAGTGCATCTTCTGCATAGGGTGCCCTGGGGGCAGCCCGCAAGTGTCACCAAGCTTCCGGCGCCTATGTAGTATGCCCACAACTTCCTAACCTGTACATCTTTGGAATATGGGAGGAAACTGGAGCACCTGGAGGAAACCCATGCAGACACAGGGAGAACATACAAACTCCTGACAGACTGGCCGGAATTGAACCTGGGTTGCTGGCGCTGTAAAGTGTTATGCTAACTGCTACATTACCGTGCCTGCCCAGCAGCCTTCTTTTATTCTGTGGTATTGGCACAGACCTTTTGGGCAGATTGACCTGTTTTGTGCAGTATTGTTCGTCCAGAAAGTCCTTGACAAAGATTTGTTCTACTACTCTAGGTTAGTACAGGCAGTCTCTGGATTACATAAGGTTTCCGTTCCTGGGAACTGTCAGTAAACCACTTTCTCCATATGTCAGAAATATACATTTTGTATAGTAACTCAGATCATATTGCTGTACATACAGTTGCTATAGGTCTTTTATTTCATTGAGTAATCACCCTAACACTACCCATAATTAAATTAATGGAGAATATACTGTGCCCAGTCTTTAATGAATCCCATGAAACATTATTATTATTACTAGCTTGAAAAATGCTTTAAAATGTATGAGAGAATTTGTATAGAATTGTATTTCCATAAGTCAGGTAATTCTTAATGCAAGTCCCTGTATTCCTTTCTCCATTATGTTTAAATATATCCATGACAGTTACCTTAATTGCCTTTTGTGGTAATGTGTTATGCTGATAAGGTTGAATAAAAGGAGACTGCTTGTGTGGAACATACATTTTAAGTCAAGTTGAGTTCATTGTCATGTGCAGAAGTATGGTAAGGTACAATGCTTGCAGTAGCATCACAGGCACGTGGGTAAAGTCAACACACAGAATATAAATCATAATAAAATTATACCATACAGTTAAAAAGAACTCTACAAAAGTAAGACCATACTGTCAAATAAAAACAAAGACACAATTGAAGACTAGTCCATGATAGTGCAAGAAGTGGTCTGCAACTTTCCATTGCTGATGTCAGGTTTGGGTTGTGCAGGCAGCTGGGGATAGTGGGGATTCTTAATGGTAGATACTGCCTTCTTGAGGCATTGCCTCCTGTAGGTGCTGTCAGTAGAGGGGAGGGCTGTACCCATGATGGACCAGGCTGTATCCACAACCCTGCAGCCTCTTGTGTTCATTTGCATTGGAATTGACATACCAGACCATGATGCAATGAGTCAGGATACCTTCAACATTGCATCTGTGGAAGTTAGAGTATTTGGTGACATGCTAAATCTCCTTATGCTTCTAAGAAAGTAGAGGTGTTGGCATGCCTTCTTTGTGATTGCATATGGGCATTTTAGGATCATTATACTACAATAAAAAAAGTCTATCTTTATGTAATTATGTTTCCAATATCTAGAGGTTGGTGGCTCCGATGACTGTCCTTCAAGAAGGCACAAAGCTACTGCTGATATTCTGCATCTTCAAATAGTGAAGCCACCAAAAGCCTTATTTATATGGGATGTCCACACTGTAATCAGCAAAATGGCAAATAATTTTTTTAAGTTGTGGGAATCAAAGCTATGGAGGACCAAAATGATATGACTAAAGATGTTTCTGAGTTCTTCATTTTGAATGGTGTCTTATATTTGTCTTATTGTAACATATTATCTATGGTAGTCCCATTGAATTTTGTTTGTAAAGGCCTAGGTAAGTGTGTTTGAAAGTTTTTAAATGTCTTTGACTATTGGAGGAATTTGTGTGTTGAACCTGCATTCTGAATCTGGTTTTCACATGGGACCCAGTTGCCCAATTAATTAGGGCTCCGATCGGGACAGCACACGAAGAAAATCTCGTACAGCAGTTGTGAATTTCTTGAGCAAGTCAATTTATTCAGGCTCTGTTACAGTGTACACTGGAGAGGATTTCCAGTGAGAGCTCAAAGATGTTCCACTGACCCAAAAAAACTTTCCACAATTTATGGTACTTGTGTTACATGAGGTGTATTGCAGATTTCCCAATTTCACAATAATTCATCAGTAACCCTCTTTGCAGTGTTTGATCTTTGTTTTATCTTTGTTGAGGTTGCCTCTATCTGCCTCACAGATGGAACTTTGCCTTCCTTTGCCAGACAGCAATTTCCCCCCATTCTCTCTGCAATTGGGTACTCAAATTTATGGTCTTGTTCTTCTGTCGTGACTCTGCTTATCATATAATGAACTCTCCTGCACTTAGCTCATATCACAGCCTCCATTTATTTACCTCTGTTCCAGCTAGTTATGCCCTGTAATTTAAACACTTCCTTGATCTAAATACTACCCTGTTTCTTCTAAGTGACCTTTAAGCCACCTCCACTATTGGCCTATTTTCCCATCATCCCTTTCTAATTTGTATGACAGTTAAGTCGACCATATTACAAACTTTCCCTTTTTTATTTTTATGATTCCTGGAGATTCCTCCTTCACTGACAATCAGATGTATTGAGAAACTGTTGAAAGACCTCTGTCAGCAGGTGCCTCCTGAACAGAGTTTGAGACATAGGAACTATGGGCAGGGATGTTGGGTTGGGTAGATTAGGATGATCCATGCCTAACTTTAAGATCTTTATTATATTACACCTCAGCTGATCTATGAGATTGAACCTCAGCTTGTTCAATCTCTCCTGAAGGATATGACCTTTATTTCTTTGTTCTTGTTTCATTCTTGTAAATCATTGATATTCTGGATGTGCTAAAAATTAAAGAAGAGCAAGTACTAAAGGCTAGCTTCACTTAAAATGGTTAAATACACTGGTCCAAATGCAACATATCAAAGTTGATGGGGAAGTAAGGGAGGACGTTGTTGGGGCTCTGACCATAATCTCAAAAAAGCTTATAGGTTCAGGGGTGGTGTCTAAGGACAGGATAATTGCAAATGTTACATCTTTGTTCAAAAATGTGTTTCGGGATAAAGCCCAGACTAGTGAATTTAACCTTACTGGTGAGGTAAGTCCAAGAAACAATCAGTGGCAGAATTAGCGTTCACTTAGCTCAGTATGAATGGATTAGAGAAAGTTGATGTGGATTTGTTCAAGGCAAATTGTGCCTAGCTATCTTAATAGGATTTTTGATGAATTAACAGAGAGCATCAAAAGAGGGGAATGTGGTTCTTGTGTACATGGATTTCCCAAAGGCATTTGATAAGGTGTTATGGAATAGGCATGTCATCAAGGCCATAGAATAATGGGCTCGTGGCAGCATGGATAAGATATTGTCCAAGTTATTGGAAACAGAATATCAGTGCTTTATGGACTGGTGGGAAGTGTATGGTGGAACTCACCAGGGACAGCTGGGACCTCAGCTTTTCTTAATTCCAGCACAACACTAGCGGGCTGCCCTCAGAACCCTACACAAAAAGATGTATTTCACTGTGTGTTTTGATATACATGTGACTAATAAAGATATCATATCTTTCTGTTCTCTGTAACTATGAAGTAATCCAAAAATCATGGACCAAGCTTGTTCACTCATTTGCCTGGTGCTTGCTGACCTATAATGGGTCCCAGTTCAACAATGCATTTACTTTTTAAATTCTTGTGTTGTTTTCAAATCGCTTGACCTTGTCACTCTGTGTGTCACATCTACAGCTGACTGAGATATCTCTGATTCTCCCCAGTTTTAAACTCCTCAGATCTCTTCATGACCCTTCCATTTTACATCCTTGAGATATCTGCCCTTGTCCATTTCTGACCTCTTGAATTTCCTTGTTCTTCATCAGTTCACCATTGCAGTCTTGCTTTCAATAGCCATGTCCCTGAGTGATATTTGTTTTCTGAAGTAGGGTCTTCCACTTGAAGAGTTAGTTTTTTCCATGGATCTTGCTTGACATGCTGTTTTTCCAGCAATTTTATTTCCAGCATATCTTTTTTTATTTTCAGTCTAACTTCTTTCCCAGCACCACTGTATCTCTTTTCTCCTTTAAAGTGCTCCTTAAAACCTAACACATCTTCAAAGTGCCGTGGGACATTCTGCTGTGTTAAAATTGTCATATAAATATTGTTTAAATGGTGCATTCGTGAAACCATGTAAATAGATCTGCCATGATATTGCTTCACATGCACAGGCTGTCACTAATTCATGAAGTTGGGAAATTCTTGAAATAATTGAAGATTATGTCGTATTTTAATATTTTGGGTTACCATGTGTATGAGCTATGGTTTAGTGGGTAAAACTCTCGCCTGAGTAGGAAGGTGGTGGATCCAAACCCCACTCCAGAGAGTTGAGCACAAAAATCTAGACTGACAATAATGTGGACACTAAGCAGAGGCCCTGCCTGCTCTCCCAAATGTGTGGAAGAAATCTCAAGACACAAGCATGTTTGTCTATCCAAAAAGACAGAAGCACAGAATCTTTTCCCAACTTTATTGCCTCCTGAAATTATTATCAGTGGAAGTATAATTTTATGGATCACTGGGGTAGTGGATTGATGTTCTAATAAGTCCTGCCTCCAAAATGTCAGGAGGCAGTTGGTGTCTTTGTTTCTCACTGAGTGGTTTGTTCCTCATCTTGTGCCTCTATGAGTAGGCATTAAATAGAGTTTTAGAGCCTTCTGCTATTAATGCAGAAAAAGTTGGTGCAGAACAGTAGGATCATTATGCTGTTGGATGGTTATGTATTTCTTGTAAAACATTAAACTGAGAGCCTGTCTGCTTGCCAAGTTAGATATATAATACCAAGTGCTATCTAAAGATGACTAAGGTGTTTGTTTCATGTCCATGCAGCAAGGGCAGATTATTAGTGTGATTTTAAAAACAAATCCTGATCATATTAAATCTGTGGCCTCCAATGTTTGATTTTTCACTGTGGAAACTGTTTCTCCTTATTTTCTCTAATGTTAGGAAATTGGTACTTTCTGGTATGATTTTGCATCCACTTAATGTACTGGAATTGTAGACCCATTATAATGGATAGAATTATAAAAGGTCCAAGAACTGCTGCGTTTTTAATGAAAACGCATTTGTTCTACGTGCTTCAATTAAGCTATAGATACTCTTGGGCTGAAGGGCCGATCACACTTTGTGTTAACAAAACATGACAAAATTTGCACAAGTCAGACCACTATTGTGGTGTATCTAATGCTTCAGAGGGAATAACTTTTCCTTTTTTAAAAAAAACCTAGTATGTCCTTGAATTGTAACCAGTGCTATTTTTATTCTCCAGGTTATTTAATTCTCCGTAAATGGATATTGATTTTTATTATTTATGGATTCTATTTTAGTTGTGTGCTATAACTGCAGAGACTGGATCATGTATGATATTTTTGGGTCCTGTGTTGTACTATTTTTGAAAAGTTTGATCCAGCCTGGTCTCAGATGAGAGCGATATTTATATTATTGTGCAGGAGATCTTGAATGCTGACGTTGTGTTTGTGCTTTATACTCATTTTTGTGTTTTGAATGCTTGATAGTTATGTTCAAACAAGTGACTGGATATACCTTAATTGTTGTTATATCCATTCCCCTATTGCCACTTCTTAATTCTGCTGAAATTAGAGGGTGGCAAAGGCTAGGGTAGTAAACTGGATTTTGGTTCTCTTGTGCCTGTTGCAATGATAAATTGAGAACATGAAGCAACTATAAAGGCATAGAGAAAAATGGAAGAAGTGGCTTTTTTTTTAACCAGAGAGGAATTAAAAAAATAATGTTTTAATGTTTCACAGCACATGGTGTGTGGTACCGAGCCATGCAGATCAGGAAATTCAGTTGTGTTTGTGTTGAGTTAGTTGTGTGTTGAGTTAGTTGTGTGTTGAGTTAGGTGTGTGTTGAGTTAGTTGTGTTTTGAGTTAGTTGTTTGTTGATTTAGTTGTGTGTTGAGTTAGTTGTGTGTTGAGTTAGTTGTGTGTTGATGGAGTTGTAAAATTGGTGTTAAACTATAGAGACTGGTGGAAGGGAAAACTTCAGCTGGAAGTCCTCCACCTGAACCCTTATGATGTCTGCTATTAAATATGTGTATAGAAAGGTTTGAGCATAAATTGCACAAGCAAATTATGAAGCTGCACTCATAAGGTATCTTGTAAGCCATTACAATAACAGCACAAATAGTTGTAATGTTCCTCAGTAGAGGAAATGTGGGCCATATCTGATTCCAGTCTCATTGAGTGGTTGCTTCTACTTGGACTCTGGACATCAAGAGGCCTTACTATCATGAGGAACGTGAGTGTTGGGCATGCACCCGGGGGGGGGGGGGGGGTCAGTGTCTTAATTGCAAGAAATATGACTTGTCCAGAATAAGGTTTAGGAATTGTCTTTTTTCCTAATGTTTTTGGAGTAAAAATTGTTGTCTGATGGATGCCAAAAGTGTTGACTTTTGTTGTTTTTTTTACTTCCTTAAATACAGTTGAACATTTGCAATGCAAGTGCACTTGGTCCTACTTATCCATTTGCTATCCATGAATCTCTGTGCTCCTGAGATTGGCCCTGGGCTCCATTTCAATTTTTTTCTAATAAGTATATGTATATATTAATGTATACATTGAGGAAACAGTATTATCTGTATAAATATTGTGATAGTTGCCAGACCACTTGTGTTAAGTGGCTCCCTGTTGTGCACTGTTCTAATAGAGAGGGGTCTTTGTTTACACAGCTGGATCTTGTGATTTCAAAACCTTTCAGTGGAAATAGTTTGTTAGCTAATGAAATTTCCTTTTCAGTATGTAAATATTTTAATATTTATTAATACATATTAATGTTTTTAGAACATAAAGTATGTTTATATTTGTTTAGGTGTATTGGATACAAAGGAGAGGGTCTCAGTGATATCTGCATATTTTATTATCTGCAGGAAGTCTGTGGTCCTATCTCTCAGGGATAACTAGCAGGGCCCTAGTATGTGACCTCTCAATCGTGCCCCTCTGGTCTCTAAGATCATGGCTGATCCAACTTGGCCCGAGCTCCATTTCCGGCCTGTTCTCTATAAGAACACAGAAAACAGAAACAGGACTAGGGCTCCTCCCTTCGACTTCTCTACAGGTTATAACCTGGAGAAATGGTTTCAGAAGGTGATAGAATTAATGACCAGGGAAAAGTACTCTGACCACAATTGGATTAGTAAGATTGGGTGCAGTCATATTTGGAGATCTCAGAGGAGGATGCTTTTATGAACCATGCGAAAGAAGAAAATATTTCAATGTATCGGCATAGATCAAGGCTGGATTTTTAAGATATGGGATGTTGATAGAGCTTGAAGGAAGAACAAAATGTATTGAAGTAGCAAGAACTATTTATGTTGTCAGGGATTTTGCTGGTGGTGTTAACCTTGTTGTTAATAGGGCTGTGAGAGGTTTTGTTCAGAAAGTGAATTAGATAAGTTTGGATGTAATTGCACAAGTAGGCAAGATGAAGAGAAGCTTGAGAGGTGTTAGGAATTTGGATAAAGTATCCCATTGTTTTATAGTAAACAGAAAAGGAACTGATTCACAGCTGGCAGAGATTTGATGGGCCAAATGCCATTCTCTGTCATAAGGAAATAAGAACATAGTAACCTACTTTAAAAGGAAATAAGTTAACTGTTTTACTGGTATGGTACCTAGGCATTTGTTTGCCTAGGTGCCGCATGTGCATTTTTTTATTATTTGGAACACACAACTCTCATTTTAGCATGGAGAAGTTCTACCTAAATATTCAATTACAGTTTGTGTACTTCCTGTTGAAAATATGATCGTTCACCAGTCAGGTTGCAGTATTTATTTTAGGGTCCCAGCAATAGCAATTTTTTTTTATTTTCACGCTAGCAATATATTTGGATTTTTTTTGTAGATTAGTTTGGTTCATTCATTTAGAGTAGACGCATAGGAACATTGACAGCTACAAATGGGGATTCCTTTTACAACTGCAGAGTTCAAGGGTGCTCAACTGTCATCTACTCAGCTTAGTGTAGAAATTTCTGAGGTAAGCTTAACATTCCCAAGTGCAGAACTTGGAACATTTGCAAAATGTTTCAAATCTGTCATCAATTGGAATATTGTGTACTTTTCTGGTTGCCACACTACAACAAGGATGTGGTAACAATGGAGAGAGTGCAGAAAAGATTCACCAGAATTGAGGGCTGTAGTTTTTGGGAGAGAGTGGATAGGCTATGTTTATTCTCAGTGCAATATTGGAGACTGAGGGGTGACCTTATAGAAGTTATAAAATTATGAGGGACATAGATGGGGTCTTTTTCCCAGTGCAAAGAAGTCTCTAACTAGAGGGAACTGCTGTAAGGAGAGAAAGGGGATCTGATGGGTAAGATTTCCATGCAGAAGATGGCGGTTATCTGAAATGAGCTACCAGTGGAAGTGGTAGCCATGTTGAAAATGTATTTGCACAAGAAAGGCATAGAGGGTTATGGGCTGAATGCAGACAAATAGGATTGGCGTAGATAGGCATGTACGAGGTGGGCTGAAAGGACCCATTTCTGTGCTGTACAATGCTATGGACTTCATCCCGAGGGGCTAGTGTGTTGAAGACAAATGGAACAAGCTTTTTGTATGGTTATGTCTAAAGTGTTTTTGTTTTGATTTAGGGAGTTGAATAAGTGATTTAAAGCATTGTTACCTTTCCCTATTGCTAAAGTTGGATCTAATAGCCATTACAGCAAACTGTTTGCATGGGCACTAAAAGTTTCAGGATGGGAAGAGCAAGAGAAAATTCATTCGCATGAGTTCAAACATCAGTCCTTTCACGTCTTCTCTTCCCATCATCCAAGGATCCAAACAGTCCTTCCAGGAGAAGTAACAAACGCTTACACTCCTTCCAGTCTAGTATATTGCATTCTGTGTTCACAATGTGGTCTTCTCTGTGTTGGAGAAACCAAATGTAGACTAGGTGCTCAGGGTTATTCTTGCAGATTAAATGCAGGTGTAGTTTTGCGAAGCACCTACATTCAGTCTGCAGGATTAACCCTGAGTTTCTGGTTGCCCGTCACTCTAATTCACCAACCCACTCCCACTACATGACCTTCCGGTCTGTGCCCTCCAGCACTGCTACAACGAGGGCCAACACACTTAACGAACAACACCTTGTCTTTGGTCTGTTAATGTGGCAGCCTTTCAGGCTCGATATCAAATTCTCCAACTTTGGGTAACTCGCTCCTTCTGTCTGTGTCAGAACTGGCCATTTCTGCCTATAATTAAACTGGCTCAGTCTTTCTTATTCTATTTATATAGTCTGGTCTGTTGGGCATGTCTAATAGCCTCACCATTACACGGATAAATAAGCTTAATGTGCTGGCAACTGACCCCATCAAATCATTTGGACTCACTCTATCAGAGATTCCCACTTTTCAACACATCCCTCTCCTACATTTGCACTTACTGAAAATCAAAATGTTTTTTCTTTCTCCCCCCAGTTCTGGAGAAGGATCGGACATGAAACACTTAACTATTTCTTCTTCCACAGATATTGCCTGACTTGCAGAGTGTCTCCAGCATTATCTGTTTCTTTGTATTACCAGCATCTGCAGTTTATTGATTTTCATTTAGTAGGAAGAATTATATTTTAAGGCACAGAAAGAGGGCAAATCCCCAAGCAATCCTGAGAATCCCATTTGCTTTCTTATTCCCATAGTGCTGCAAATTATTTTCTTTAAAAACCTTTCCAGTTCTTTATTGAAAGCACTGATTGTTTCCACCAGTCCTCTGAGGCAGTGATTTCCACATCATTATAACTTTTTACACTGACAAAAGTTTTTTTCCCCCCTTTTTTTATCTATTGCCCATAATGATAAACCTCTGCTCCTTGTAGCTGAAGCATCCATGATCTGAATATTTTCAGGATACACACAAACATGAATCAAGGGTCCAATCAAGCAAGTCTGTAGTGGCTGCTATTTTGAAATTGAGACATGTATGCTTGTGCTTTATGGTGTGTGGGAAGCGTTCTAGAAATATTATTGAGTATAATGGACCAAAGATACATCAGGTTGTGCTTCCAATTATGCAGAAAATTGAAATTCTACAGAAGTCAGATAAGGATGAATTATTGTGCAACCTGACACACCCAAAGTTTTGGTGTTGGTAACACAATCACATATAATATGCTGATACAATAGGAACATTGAAAAAGACTCTTGGATAGGCACATGAATGTAAGAAAAATGGAGGGTTATGGGCTGTGTAGGAGGGAAGAATAGAAGGTTTATATGGGTCGGCACAACATTTGTGGGCCATAGGGCCTGTACTATGCTGTACTGTTCGATGTTCTAATATCAAGATGCAATGCGAAAAGCTGTTAAAGATTTCTGCTACTTCAAATAAGGACATTGCTAAGTGTTAAACTATGGTATTAAATCACTCAACCTTGATGTTCCAGGTAAGAATGGTTTAAGCAACATTACAGTGAAAGTGTACTTGTTTCTGGACAGCTATTGTGTGAAGACAACAAACAGTTTCAGTGTACGTAAAAATTTAAGTTGTTCCAGGGCATTGCCTCCTTCAAAGCAAATGGTGAGAGATTGTTTGCAGGCAGAGAGGACACAGAAATGTATTGACTTGTTTGCACAGTTCGTTAGAATTGGAGATTTCCATTCTGAGTAAATTTATAATGGAGATAAGACGGGTCTCTTGTGTTGTATTCCAAGGACCATGCATGCTGGAAGAGGAAAAACAGTGTCTAACATAAGGGAAGCAGAGGACAGAGTGATGCCTTTATATGTGCAAATGCACCTGTCATACACAAGTAGAAGCTTTTGGTGACAGCTGACAGTGATCACCTTTGAACACTGAAGGAATTTGTTGTGTTTTACAGAACTTATTGACCTGGATCACCAAAACCAATGAAAGATTGTTAATCACTTTATGGTAGAAACTTGGGAACTGTCAGGGGGTGGGGCTGCTGGAGAAAGGTGGGTTTATCCTCATTCTGCACAATTGTTCAGAGCACCCAGGTGCTGGTGTGTTATTACCTGGAAATGTTTGTTTCCTCCCAACTTCACTTCTGATGCAGTTGATGGACCAAATGATAATTTGCAGCTTGAAGTCCACTCTAGAAGCAAGTTGTATGGCCTGGTTGTTTCTGTTCATTTCCTTTTAGGATTGACGCACTTAAAAAAAACATATCACTATCAGTGACATTCATTTGGGCAATTGCAGAGCCCTGGCGTCAATGATGGAGACAACATTGAAAAATACCTGGCATAATTTAACATGTTGCTCAACAGCTTGTTACTTTAACAGATACACATGAATTTGGGGTAACATTAACATGGGCAAAGCATTGTTTAAAAGGAAGAAAATAGACTGTTTCAAAAAAGGTCATTTTTAGATTGGATGGCTGTCATTACTGACCTGATACAAGGATCGGTGGTGAGTCCTATGTTTTTTACAGTTTATTTTAATGACCAATATTTGGGAGACTGGACCAATATTTGGGTCTGTCCATCACTAAGGATGGCTGGTAGCATCACCACTGACTGATCTGGGTGAGTCCTGAGGGGCATAGCTGCCAGACTGGGTCTGATGAAGGTAGTGAGTGAACCAATACCAGGTATAAATCTGCTTGGTCTTGTCATTGCCAATCTATATGTGGCAGATGCACTTGTCTATGATGGCATTGGTAGAAATGACCACTGCATAGTCCTTGTGAAGACAGTCCCATCTTACAGAGGACAACCCCATAATGTTTTATGCCACAACAAATTGTGCGAAATGCGACAGACTCAGAACTGGGAATCCATGAAGTGATGTGGATCATTATCAACAGCAGAAATGTACACTACAACCTGTATCATCATGGCCCAGCATGTCTATCACTCTACTGGTACTATCAAGCCAGAGGAATAATCCTGCTTCAGTGAGGAGTGCTGAAGGGTGTGCTGGGAGAAGCAGCAGACATTCCCAAAAAGGAGGAGCCAGTCTAGGAAGCATGTAATACAGGACAATGTCTGTGCTAAGCAGTAAAAATAGCAGGCAATAGAGTGGGGTGAGTGATCTCTCAAACATATCAGATCAAAGCTTTTCAATACTAAAACACCCAGTCATGAATTGTGGTGAACAGTTAAGCAGGAACAGAAGGAGTGGCCAAGATCATCCTCAGTGATTGTGGGGTCCATCATGTGAGGGCTAAAGACAAAGCTGAATCATTTGCAGTCATGTTCAACCAGAAGTGCTAAGTGGATGATCCCTCTTGGCTTTGTCTTGAGATCCCAGTTGTCTCAAATGTCAGTCATCAGCCAGTTTGATTCATTCCATATGATGTTAGAGAACACTGAATAGAGCAAGGGCTATGAACCAGACAGTATTCCAGATGTTGTACTGAAGGTCTGTGCTCTAAGATGCGGTGCCTTGAGCTGACTGCCCCAGTACAGTTACAGCCCTGGCATATGAAATAAGAAATAGGAGGAGAGTAGGCTATCTTGCCCTTTGAGCTTGGTCTGCCAGTCCTAGCTGATCATCGTTTTCTGCACCATTTTACAGCACTATCCCCACATTCCTTAATTATCCTCATGTTCAGAAATGTAGTGATCTCTGTCTTGAATGAACACAGTCACTGAGTCTTCAGAACCTTTCAGGATAGGGAATTTTAAAGGTTCACCATTCTGTGATGAATAAATTTCTTCTCATCTCAGTCCCAAATGGTGCATCTTTTTTGAAACTGTTCTGCTCCTTGACTCAGTTCCTCAGAAAATGATAAGTCTTCTCTGCATGCAGCAAGACCTAGATAACATTCGGGTATGGGCTAATAAATGGCAGGTAACATCCATGCCACAGAAGGCAATGACCAGTCTGTAACAAGAGTGAGTCTAGTTCAGTGGAATTATTGGCGCTGTGTCCCCTCCAACAATGTCCTCGGGATCACCTTTGACCAGGAATTGGATCAACCACCTACCTACTGTGTTGCAGGTGTAGGCTAAAAGCTGGGTATCCCATTATGAGTGACACACCAAAGTATTTCTACTTTCTAAACAGCACCATTTAGTTACCTGCATGAAGTCAGCACTCATAGCACTACAGATACTTGACACTACCCATAACAAAACAGCCTACTTGATTGCAACCCAATTCAACATCTGAAGTATTCATTCCCACCATCACCAGTGCAATTAAGGGTGAATTTCTTCAGAAACAAATTGGGAATTAATTTTGTGTGGTGTTTGAAAATAGCAACTGTGCTGGCAATTAGATTGGATTTTTGTACCATATGGAAATACTGATTATCTTGGCACAAATATTGTAGCCTTTCACTGCTGTTTGGATATTGACCTGACAGTACATTGAGGATACATCAGTTGCCTATACACTTGCATCAAACGAAAGTGTAAAACCAAAATATTATGGACTCTGGAAATCTAAAATTAAAACACTAAAGTCTTCAAATCAGATTGGACTTCATCCATGGAAAGAGAGAGAAGCTGAGTTCACTTCAACAATCTATTATTAGAATTGGACTCAACAATAGGTTCAACAATTTCAGATATTAATTCTGCATCTATTGTTTTAATCTAGAGCCAGTTTTTTTTCTTTCTTCTGCTGTTATCAAACCCTTTTTGGTACCATTAACCCCCCAGTCCATAGAACTATAGCACAATACAGGCCCTTCGGCCCACCATGTTGTTCCCAT
>JARFYF010000017.1:11634747-11645790 GCA_030265395.1 Rhina ancylostomus | reverse complement strand
CTAAGTCCATACTACATCACATGTTCTCCAACTTTTCTGGAGCTTTAAGTTCTCCGGCATGCACAACCTCATCTTCATGATGGATGTCCAGTCCCTATATACCTCTGTTCCCCATCATGATGGCCTCACCGCCCTCTGCTTTCTTGGCCAGAGGCAGAACCAGTCCCCTTCTCTCCTCTTCCTGGCTGAACTTGTCCTCTCCCTAAACCACTTTTGATTCCTCTCACTTTCTACAAACCAAGGGTGTAGCCATGGGCACTCACATTGGCCCCAGCTATGCCTGCCGTTTCAATGGCTACATTGAACAGTCTCTGTCCATGCCTACTCTGGCCCCATTCCTCAACTCTTTCCCTGCTGTATCGATGACTGCATTGGTGCCGCCTCTTGCATCTGTACGGAACTTGACAGTTTTATAATTTTCACTCTGCTCTCCAATTCACTTGCAATCCAACACCTGTCCCTACATCACTTCCTTTCAGGGATCCAAACCATCCTTTCAGATGAGACAGAGATTCACTTGCACCTCCCTTAATACCATCTACTGCATTCAGTGCTCCAAGTATGGCCTCCTCTATATTGGTGAGACCAAATGCGGACGAGGTGACCATTTCGCAGAACACCTGTGCTCCATCCGTAACTGCGATCTGCATCTTCTTGTTGCCAGTCACTTCAACTCTCCCTCCCATTCCATCACAGAGATGTCAGTCCTCTGCCTCCTCCACTGCCAGGAGAAGTCCAGGCACAAACTGGAGGAACAGCACCTCATTTTCTGTTTGGGAACCTTCTGTTTGGGACCCTTCGTCAGAACTGGGAAGCAGAGAAATACAAGTTAGTTTTCAGTAGAAGGGAAAGAGGGGAAGGGATGGGTAGACCTAAGGGAATATTTCTGATAGGATGAGTCCAAATGGGTTAATGGGGGCAATTCCCAACACATTAAGTTTCTTGGCCTGGATAATGTACAGTAAATGGCGAGGGTGTGTCATCTGCCCACTAGGCCAGATAACACACACAGAATAAAAACTGTTTTTGTTGACATTCAAGTGCAAGGATAATGAAGTGCTGCCCCATTTCTGTTTCTTGGCCATTAATTTGAAGGACTGTGTTAATCCTGTCTTCTTAACGCCATAGATCTCCCCAAAGAAGCTACCTGAAACTGATCTTATTATTTTCTTTCATTTTTGTTTGTGGGACCAGCATGAATTAGCTGTGCAATTGCCTACATTACACCTGTGAGTACATTTCACAAATATTTAATTTTGTCCTAAGGCTGTGATGATATGATAAGGTGCCATCCAAATGCATCTTTTTTTTCCATATCCTCTGTATTTTAACTTGGTTAAGTTAGATATAAAATCCACTTGAATTTTTTGTATTGAAAACTACATTGAAGTCAACGTTGATATTTTTTTGGAAAATTTGTTGTTTTCTGGATAAAAATAGTAAAAATATTTGTGATGTCAACTGAATACGAGTTGCTTGATAGATTTAAATCTGAACCTAAGTCACTTGTGCTTTTATTGTACATGTTCTTACTCTGGGGAACATGTTGGAGTGCATTGAAAAGAGAGAAATTCAGGGTTTCATTAGAAATAATGCCTTTTTATGAACCAGCTAAGCACTTTGGCTAATTATTGGAGAAAAAAAAATAAGGTGAGGGCCACGTATGGTGACCTTTTCCATTTGTTTCTGAGTCAATTGAGTTGCATTAGTAGCATGGTGAAAATTGAAGGAGTTTCAGCTAAGCTTGCCTCTGACAGTGCATTTGACTAATAACAGTTTAAAAAATTTAAGCTATTTTTTGTGTATTAAATGAAGAGTGGTAAATTTCATTGCAATTCATTAACCAAAAAAATGTTGTGTGTCAGTTTCAGTGGTGGGGTTGTACAGCCAACCATGTATGTAGTGCACCCTCATAAATGTTAATTGACCCAGCAGGACCATTTTGTCCATGACCTATATCTGAATATTCTGATTTGGATATTAAGTAACTGCACTCCTGGAGTCTACCACTTTTGATGTATTATAAAGAACATTATTTACTCTCTCTGGTTTTGAGTCTGGGCGACTGTTCCTTTTTCAGTCCCATATGATTGGCTAGTGTCAATAGTTTAAAAAATATATTAACAAATGTGATTTTCAAAATAATTAAAATAAGCAAAGGCAGAAGATTGCATGCATTGGATTCAAAAGACCTAATGGCTTGCTTGAAGTTTGTGGTTGAAGCATGTACTTGAATTAGTCTGGTTAATATCTACATATGATTTGCTTCTCTTGATTATGTGTTAAATTTATCTTTTAATTTTTAAATATTATCCATTTTGCCAGTGCGAGGGAGATGTGGATGTCCGTTCCCTATTCCCAGGACTATTCTTGCTAACGCACCACTGTTGCTAAAGCATTATCAAAGAAATTTTAGAATGTTATTAAAACACAATCAAAAAAAATGTTTGAGCAGCATTTGGCTATTCGTTTGCCAGCTCCCTTCTGAGATAACTGAAGGTTAAAAATGGTTCTTTACACTGGGAGCAAGCTGCCATCAGGGATTTCAACGTTGGCAGCCTACCGGTAAGTGAGCATAAATCAGCAAATTTTAACCACTGTTTCAGGTTGCAGTATCTTTCAGTTTATGCTTTGGATTCCTCACCCAATACTGACACCCTTTAGCTGGGACTACTAATTTTGAAGTAATTATCTATCACCTTTTTCTCAGGCTTATTAATAATAAATAATGACCCTTTCCTCTTGAAGAGTACTTCCAAGAGGACTTTCTTTCAGATAGAATTATTTAAAATATCAGGACAATTGACAAAGCATATTCATTCCTAAACTGATGAAAGCACTCAGATCCTGGAGAATTTGTGTTGATTTATTCAAGATACAAGCAATTCAAAGTAGAGTTTATTGTCATATGCACAAATACATGTTATGCACAGATGCAATGAAAAACGTACTTGCAGCAGCATCACAGGCACATAGCATCATATAAACAGCATTCATGAGAAAAGTATAAACTCAACATTAATAAACACCATTTTTACAGGAAGAAACACAATGGAACAAAAAAAGGTCCGTTTTAGTGCAAAGTGATCAAAGTGGTCAGACTGTTGCTAAACTCTAGTGATTAGGTGGGGATCTTTGACAATGGATGTTGCCTTCTTGAGGCAGCTTTGGCTATATTTGGCCTGGGATGTATTCCAACATATTTTAATTATCTTCTGCAGTTTCATTATTGGCATACACGAGAGAGAATTCCAGGGAGATAGGCAATGAGAACTGTTTCAATGCTGTAAGATAACAAATGTGTTTTGATTTAAAGAGAAAAAACATTTGTATTCTGAGCAGAGGTCACCTTTGCCTTTGGAAGAGTAAATTAATTTGTGTGTACAAAGTCACCAATCAACTCAAATTACTAAGGCTGAAAGATAAAATTCTGTTTATCAAAGGTATGGAATATTAAGACCAAGAGGAAATGATGAAGCCCTGCAATAACTAGACAAGAACACATTTTGAGTGTTCTGCAGTATTAGACTCTGAGATGGTGAGAAACCGATGCACTAGAAAGCTTCCAGGTGATGAAGTATCAAGTATGGGGTGGAAAACTGATGTTTTAAATTGGAACAAAGTTTATTTTTAAAATAGAAATGTTTATGAAACCATCTTATTAGCAACTTAAAAAACAAATTTCAAGTGTGTACAGTTCTTGTACATTACGGGAAAGATGTTATTGGCCTGAGAGTGTGCAAAGATGTGAACAGAACTGGAAAAGTTTAGCTGAGGAAAACTTGGAGAGGTTAGGGTGTTTTCTTTGGACCAGAGGAAATTGATTTGTGAATTTTGACCCCTCTGCATCAAATCTAGTATCTAGTGTTTTGCTATTAACCCATAATCATAGAATGTTTACTATACAGGAAGAGCCCACTGGGTCATGTCTAAGCCAACCAACAAAGAGTTATCCATCCTCATCCCACCTTTTGGCATTCGGTCTTTAGCCCTGAGAGCACATATCCAAGTACTTTTAAAACATGATGACGGTTTCTGTCTCTACCTCTCTTTCAGATAATGAATTAGACTCCTACCACCCTTCTGGGAGAAAACTCCTGCTACCAACTTGCTGGTGGTGGCTGTTTCTGCATTGCTCCATTGGACTCTGTGGAGTCTGATGGAGCAATGCAGAAGCAGCTACCACCACCAAGTGGAGTGCAATGGGGAAATGCACTTTTCCCACAGGTTTTTAAAATATCACTACAGGACATCTGCCCACTGAGAATACATGGGGAAAAAAAATTGATGCCAGCACAATAGTCCCCAGTCAAATCAAGGGAGAAATTGACTGCCAGGAGAAATGTAGCAGTTTTTCATTAGCACTTCTTTACCTTCAATATAGTTAATTGACTTTTAGAAGGAGAAAATATGTTAAAGAATTTTAACATTTCTCATTGAATTCCAGAATTTACAAGCATTCAGTGGCTCCAATTGCACCAACAACTTTCACAACCAGGGAGCCTAGACAACCTCGTGCTGCTTTCCACCATGATAAAATGCTTGGATGGCAGTGATTGCAGTGCAATGAAAGATGTACCTTATTGTATGAACCCAAGTTGAGAGGCTGTTTGATGACACCACAGAATAGGTCAATCTAGCTCTCAACTGGCATTTGGATTCCTGTATTTCTCTGGTAGGGTGTGAAAACCCATAGACCCTTATAAATCAATTGACATTGAACAGAGGTGATTTGGCTCAGATCAAGTAACTCCACAACGTAGAACTTGGACTCAAAACTTTCCTTGTCACATATTCAGTGTGGGATACATTGGCTCTTGGAGTTGTTGGTGGAGCAGTGTTTGCTTTGTTTCTCTCTGCAGATGCATTGATTTCTGTAAAATGGGACATCATTTTCAATTCTGTAGCCTATAATCTTTGAACAGTACAGGCTATGTTTTCTGGCAGTTCTTTGACAACTTTGTTCAGTATGTTACTCTTTGGCATGTGGTGCCAAATAAAACTAGATAGTTTTATATTGGGTGGAGGTTAGAGAGTTTATATTGGGCAGGAGGGGTTAGAGGGTTGTGTACTAAAAAGACTTTGAAACTCTTGTTACTGCTTTGAGATTTTATTTGGAAGAAGTCCTGATCCTTTATGGCCAAGACCTTTTTTTATATTTAAAAAAATGCTATAATTTCTTTAGTTCATGTTTGACATCATTAAATGAAAACATTTAGATATCAATATTAGTTTTCCTGTAGGGTGAAAGAACAGGTAGGTCTTTGACATAACTCCAGTGCTGCTAAGGTAATTGGCAGGTATTTTGAAGTTCTGAATGACCAATATTTTGATGAAAATCTCCATTTATTTAACCTGCAAAGTTCCTTTTTGACAACAGTGTTACTTTTGCAATCTTTCAAATAATAGAACATGGATTGTGATCACATTTGTTATCTTGGCTTTTGAATATTTTGAAAATATCAGAAGAAAATGGCACTATTCTGCATAGGATATTAATTAAGAGGTAGAGCAAGAAAATCATAAAATTCATAAATAAGATGAAAATTCTATAATTTATTTTCATGCTCTGCCTCTTAATTTCTGTGTGTATTGTTTTTTTGCTCCAGTTGTCAGGGGAGTGTGAAGAGTTGCACTTAGGATAATTGAGTGAGCAACCTCTTGTTTTTGTCCATTCTTTGATGGAAATGCCTGACTTCATCCAGTATCTCATTGTTACAACACAGCTGAGATTGTTCTCTTTGTTGGCAATCATTAGCATGAAACTGTACCTTGATGGTTTTCTAAAGTATTGTGTAAAATGTCATTTAAGATGACATTCCTCAGTTTGTGAGTGCCAAACTAGACTTGCACTGACACAGTATATAGGAAAGGGTTTACTTTATCAATATAGGCTGGATTTGAAGCCTAATGTGCCACAGTGCAATCATCTTGCACAAAAATTTGTGCAGCTAAGTCAAGTCAGAATTTCTTTGCACAGATAATTTTGGAAGGAAAAGTAAACGTGAAAACCAAGTGACCTGAGAAAAGCGGTGTGGGACTGGTGATGCTCTGTTTTGTTATCGTCGTATCATGGTATGCTTATAGTTTACCAGGGTCATGTTGTGGATCTATCTTGTCAGGTGGCAGTATTGTGCAGTGAGTGTAAGTTGACGGATGGCTTTTGTTTTGTAGATATTTAATCAAAGGCCCATTCCCTCAAGCTTCACTGAACAAGTCGATGATTTCTTATAGCTTGGCCTTTGGATGTGTCTGTATTCCAGTGTCATCTGTGTAATGCCGCTTGACGTTGGTTCTGGAGTGGAGATGAAAGTTGGTTGAATAATTTTCTATTTGTCCTGAAGATTAACTCCACTTTGGCAGGAAACTTATCAGGGGAGAGCTGCAATATTGCAGTGAGGAAATTTGAGAAAAAGGTTGGAACAATGACACGGTCTTGCATGACCACAGTCTGCACTGAGGTTGGGTCTGTTGTGGACCCTTGGTTAGAATCATGCTTTGCATGCAGCCATGTAACAAACATGGAATGAAGATGAATTTCTGAGGCAACCAAATGTAAAATTTGACTGCACAACAGGCTGTGTCATCAAAAGAAAAGTGTGTCTGAACATCAGTTAAAGTGACACAAAGCTCATGTGTACAGGGCAGCAGTGATTGCCACCCTCCTGTTCTATTCAGAGACTTTCACTTCCAACTGTGGGCAGCTCGGTGTTCTGGAGAAGGACTGCCAATTCCCTCTCTGCTTATTCCTTCACATCTATTGGCAGCATAAGTATATTAATGTCAGAATACTCTTTCAGGTCACATCCCCAGCTTTGCATTCAGTTACCTGTAATGAGCGGACCACATTGGCATGTCCAACGCCAAACTCCAAAAACTGACACTCCATGCTCGGCATGGCAAGAGACTACCAGGAGGGCAGAAGAAATGAATCAAGGCAATTCTCAAAACTTTGTAAAAATGTCATCCCTAGCCATGACTGCTCAAAACAACATTTGGGATGGCACTGAGGATCTTGAGTCTCTTCACAGTGAGCTCAAAGATTACCTGGAGTCATGTTAGGGCTGTCCTTGAGGCTTAATCTGGGTCTCAGCACAATTGTTGATCTTGGGTAATGTAACATTGCCCCATTCTGCCATGTTGCTATTGACTGTTTGACTTGGGTACATTTAGGGCCTTCCAGGTGATTTATTTTCCTTCTGCTTCTGCAGAAAGCTGCTTAGTTTCCCTGATGCTCATTTGCACTACACTCTGAGAATCTGTGATTTGCACCTGTTACAACTCCTTTTGCATGGGCACTGTGATTTGATCTGTGTGAATATTCTCCAGCCTTGGAATGACCTACCTGATGGTTTCACTTGATGTTATCAGCTACCTCACGTTTTTTTTAAATTCAATGAAAGTGACTTGCTAAAAGGATGTTGATCAAACTTGTTAAGAGCCATCCTGTGGGTGGGATTTTTTACTGAAGTTTGTTTCTTTTGGCTTTTACACTTAATTGTTGTACATGCAGATATGAGTTTAAAAGAATTTTTCGTGTGCTAAATCCTGTAGCAGAAAGATGATTTTCCTTAGCCCACAGAGAAAGGTGAAAATCTTGTGCATCAGAGATCTGTGCAATAATAATCTAAAAAAGGTGTTAGAATTGATTTGGAATTAATCCTGGAATCCTTTGAATATATGGAATATAACAAAAACTTGGGGGCAGTTTAGTTAAATGTTTTAACCTGTATCATTGATAAACCTTTCTTTCATTTATTTAATGATTTTCCAATGGTCATGTTTCTTTCATCCTGAGGAGAAATGTAAATGGGTGTGATGTTCTCCATCTTTGGAAATCTGTGTTATTGCTGTTTACATATAGTAATCATACATCCCCTACTATGGCCTGATTTTTTTTTTGGAAACTTGCCAATTTGGACTAATTGCTCTTGGTATGCTGGATCAAATTTTTAATATTATTTAGGTGCTAATCCAGGAATATTGGACAATGTACTCATAGCTTCTGACAGCTCCTTTATAAATGGACCCAATTAGTATAACACGCTTAATGTACATGTGACCAACAAACAGCAGCCACTGTTAACGGGAGTTTTGTCCTTTGGAAAATTGGTTAGTTTTGTAGTATTTGTAGTTGCATTTGAATTAATTAGTTAAAACTCATTAAATTTATACATGCTTAAATGATCAGACTGTAGTAAATCCTTATTTATTTGTTTTATTTTAATTGTTATAAATTTAAGTAAAATTACTTTACCAAAAGCTGGAAAATACATTTGCCATGCAAAAATAATTATCAGTGTTCAATTATGTGAAAACACCAAGTTTTGGAGCTTTTTAATTTTTTGTATTTTTTTAAAAATAAAAGTTAATATGTTTAAGGTCATGTAGTTCTTTTATGTAACCTGGTTGTGGATGCACTTGGTGTACACAGTAATGTGTTTGGGAGCTTTGTGAAATCTATTTTGGGCAGTGTTGTATGACCTGTAATGATTTGATTTAAGCACTAGTAAAGAATTTTTTTTAGTCTATTTATGGAACATGAGCATCCCCCATCGCTATTTACCCTTCAGAAAGTTGCGGTTTTGAAACACTACAGCCTTGCTGGGGAGAGCAAGTTCCGGGAATTATATCTACCCATGCTGACTTTTCAGATCAGGATGGGATGTGAGCTGGAGCAACTTGCAGTGGTGTTGTTCCCATATACTTATGTCTCCAATCTACTTTATGAATTATGAGAAGTAAATCATCAAATCGAGAAGGACAAATAGCTCTTAGACTCATCGACTTGCAAAGTAAATCTTTTATAATAAAACCAAGGCACTGCTATCTTGACTTGTATTTTATGTACATCATTTTTTTTTGTTTTTAAATGCACGTTATAGTCATAGAGCTATACAGCATGGAAACAGGCCTTTCAACCCCAGTTGTCAAGCTGAGCTCGTCCCATTTCCCTGCAGTTGGCCCATATCCCTCTAAGCCTTCCCTATCCATGTACATGCCTTTTAAATGTCGTAATTGTACCCCTGCCTCCACAATTTCCTTTGGCAGCTTGTTCCATATATCCACCACCATCTGTGTGAAAAAGGAAGCGAATCACATCCATGAAGGATAAAAGGTGAGATGAATAATGGAAGTTTGAAAGTAGTGTGAACATAAGTATTAGATGAGGGGGATTGTTAGTGTGTGGCTCTGATCCATTTTCACCAAGGTTCAGAAACATTTCACAATGGAGTTGCTTTTTAAAGTTGTAAATGAGATGTAAATCTGAGGCTTTCTCTGTATTTAAGTGCAAATAAGTATAAATTTTTAATTGAAGTTATGTTTGGGTATTTTTCTAGCACCATGCCAGTGGCAGTAAGTTTTATCAAGAGTTCTACGAACTGAAACTCATGAATTTATTCTGTGCCCTCTTGAGATCATCACAGCCAGCTCTAACAAGTAATGTGGATTTGACCAAATTACGTGTTGCCAAATACTTTGGTTGTTACATAACCTGCAAATTGTACATTCCATGGAAAATTCCATTGCTGTGAAACCCGTTGGTCGGGCTGGTCTACTATTAAAATTTATTCATAAAGTAGACTGGAGACATAAAAAGATATGGTCTCAACTCTGCAGAGCAGGTTAACAATCTGGCAGATTTTCTGCATATTGGATATTCATCCTATTAATTCACCAATACAAATTTAATTTTTTAAAGATGTTACACAGCCATAATACATTTTCTTGTAAACTAGGAGGTTGAAAGACTTAGGGAAACGGCTCTGGAGAATTTGAAAGGATCACTGGAAATAGGGCCCCAGAGAATTTAAAAAGAGTGCAGGAAATTTGGGACCCTTTAACTTCAAAGGGAGTGCCAGAATCAGGAGTAGAGACTGTGTGTGCCAAATGCTCTTTTTATGCTCTATCTACCTGTGATAGCACTTTCAAGGAATTATGGATCTCTGTTCCCAGGTCCCTTTGTTCTACCGCACACCTCAGTGCCGTACCATTCACTGTGTAAGTCTGACCCTGGTTTGTCCTCACCTCACACTTGTCTGCATTAAATTGCATCTGCCATTTTTCAGCCCATTTTCCTAGCAGGTCAAGATCACACTGCAAGCTTTGACAGCCTTCCTCTCTGTCCACTATGCCCCCAATCTTAATGTAATCTGCAAATTTGCTGATCCAGTTTACCACATTATCATCTAAATAATTAATATAGACGATAAACAGACCAACAGTAATCCCTGTGGCGCACCACTTGTCACGATCAACTACCACTTTCTGGTTTCGCCTGATAAGCCAATGTTGAATCCAATTGACTACATCATCCTGAATGCCAAGAGATTTAACCTTCTGGAGCAGCATCCCATGTGGGACTTTGTCAAAAGCCTTGCTAAAGTCCATGAAGACAATGTCCACTGCCTTTCCCTCATCAACCTTCTTGGTAACCTCCTCAAAAAAACTTTCAGATTGGTTGGACATGACCTACCAGATGCAAAGCCATTTTGACTCTCCCTAACAGTCCTAGTCTATCCAAATACTTATATGTCCTGTCCCTCAGAATACCTTCCAATAATTTACCCATGACTCACGTCAGGTTCACTGGCCTATAATTTCCTGACGTATTCTCAGAGCCTTTCTTAAACAACAGAACAACATTAGTTATCCTCCACTCGTCCAGCACCTCCCCATGGCTAAGGACATTCTAAATATCTCTGCCAGGACCCCTGCAGTTTCTGCACTAGCCTCCCACAAGGGCCTAGGGGACACCTCGCTGGGGCCCTGGGGATTTATCCACCCTAATCCGCCTCAAGACAGCAAGCACCTTCTCTTCCGTAATCTGGATGGTCCATGACCTCACTACTCTTTTTCCTCAGTTCTATAGACTCTGTATCTGTCTCTCGAGTAAATACAGATGCGAAAAATTAACTTAAGATTTCCCCCATCTCTTTCAGCTCCACGCATAGATGACCACGCTGATCTTCAAGAGGATCAATCCTTACTATCCTTTTGCTCTTAATATGGCTATAGAAACCCCTGGGATTCTCTTTCACT